>LPNX010664869.1:96822-160975 GCA_001517045.1 Pseudotsuga menziesii | reverse complement strand
TCACTTGGTATACCCTCTAGCTATCTGTCTTAAATGTTGGGTTCCTTCCATATTGCTAAAAATAGAGGGTTTATCTTGTATTTCGCAGTAGCATTTTAAAGCAATAGATCTAATAGATGCAGTGATCTTTATGTTTCTATTGTTGAACTTGATACTATCTTCTTTTTTCTGCTTTCTGTATGTTGTTTGTGTATGGAGTTCAAGCACGCCATGTTCCTATTGTTTATTGATTGATTTTAAAGAGATATGTGATCATGCACACGACTCTTGCTGCAATAAAAAAGGATTAATTTATGCTTTTGATTGAAACTTTTATTGTGGGCAGCGAGATGACGAGTTATTTCTTTGATATACAGGGGTCAGCAAGAGATGCGATACCGCCATGTCCAGTCTCTCCGCTTTCTAAGCTTCGGATGTTAAAGTTAGAAATGAGCAGATATGGTGGTAGGGATGAAATCCTTGCTTTGGGCTGCTTGCTTCAGAGCACCCCTTCTCTTGAAACATTCGAAATCCAAATACCTGATTATGCAGAGGAATGGGAAAAAGATTGCATGGAGCTGTTACTAAAACTGTCAAATTTTAGGAGAGCTTCAACTCGAGCCAAGATTTCTCTGAAAAGACCAAGGATACGATAGAATGTCTTCTTGAAAGTTGCTCTGCTCGTTTTGGGTACAGGATGTAATAATCACCGAACAAATCCAATCCAGTTTTAGGTTTTTGTACTTTTTAAACGTAATTAATTAAGGTTGGAACATGTTTCTGATATTATATTGATCATGATGGTCTGGTTCGTAAAATGTTTTTAATGTTTATTTTTATTAAATGCTGAGATTTAGCTTTATAATGTCTATAGCATAATAGGCTCCTATTTTGATGTTAATAGGATTTTTTCATACCTATTGAAAATTTTGATTTATACTTTCGAAAGAACTTTACATCATCTATGTTTCACATGTGTGTTTTTCAAGTTTTGATATACAAACATTTAAAAGAAGTAAAATAGCAAAAATTATTAAAACTTAATGATAGTAAATATAACTACTTTTAATTAATTTTCAATATTCAACTATTCAATTATAATAATTATGTAAACTTTAATATAAATCAATTTTTATATCTTTATTTTAAATATCATATAAAATATTAAATTTTATAGAGCAATATTCATACAATGTGTTAGTTTTAATACTTAAATTTGTAGATTAATTTTTATATTTATATTTTCATTTTAATACTTTACTTCTTAGAATTTATCATATTTTTATTTTGAATATTAGAGTAATTGTTTTTCTTAATCTTCCTTTAAACACATTTTTATATTAAATAGTATTAAGGTTTCACGTGAATGAATAAAGCTTTAGAATAGCTTTTAGGTTTCATTTATTTATATTTTAGGATTTATACATTTTATTAGTGTGATTGCTTTAGGCTTTAATTTCAATTGATATATTAGTTGTTAATTATTATTTAAATTTAAATTTTGAAATATTAATATAGATTCATTTTAATTCTATTTTTATTGAGAATTAGGAAGGATTAAATTCTTCAAAGTTTCTTTAAGTTTAAGACTTTTTAAATAGTCAAAATGTAATAGTGAAATAGTTATATGTTTCAATTTGCAATCATGTTGTAAATGCTAACACATAAATCCTACAAACATGAAAAAAATGCATTAATTAATTAATTATGAAGTAAACTTGTTATTTAACCAAATTTAACCATGGAAGTGCCAACTATTTCATGTTGTAAAGTATAACACACCAATAATACAAATAGGCAAAATTTGCATTCATTAACAAATTATGAAGTAAAATACTTGCAATTTACCGAGTTATTATTAATTTGTAATTATCACAAAATTAATATCTAACTCAATGTTCTATTAGTAACTTAATAATATAGACTCCAATATATTTTCCATCACAATATTCTATGTGCCACGCATTTATAAAAATATTTATTTACATAGTGAGTATGTCTAAATGAAAGGAATTGAAATTTGATATATATTTATATAAGTGTATTTTACAATCTAACCAATTTAAAATTTAAGCTCACTTGTTTTTGGTTGCATAATTTTTTATATACTCATATCTCATCTCTTTGATTATTATGAGTTTAGATTTCAATGAGTGATCATATTTGAAGGGTGAGTCTTAATTTCAATTGGAAGGGCATTTATTGTTGGAGTCTTTCAAAGATGGAGGGAAATATAAATAATTGTACTTCAATTGACAAGTATAAAATAATGAAATCCTTTCACCAAAAAAATGCAAAAAACAAATATTGTTCTTTCAATTTTTTAAAATTTTGAACAATTGAGCACCCCTTAATATCTACATGAAAAAATGATATATCTTCAATAAAACTTATTTTGTCATATGTGTATCTTTAATTTTACAATTCAGTAACATAACAACTATAATATTGGGTGTGTGCAAGCTGATGAGGGTCTCTTTTGACGCGTTAAATGCAATAGAAAACTAAAAAAACAAGCACCCATCAACTTACATGGATATTTTGAGACACTTACACAATGAATCTTGCGATGAGTAAAAAAGAAGAAATATAGGAAATTGAATGACGTTTTCAAATATATTATTTTTTTCTATTGAAAATGTGCTTAACTATCTAAAGTTAGATCTTTTTTAACGTGCACTTTTAATTTTTGGGACAAATTATAAGTTATATTTTTTTGTGGGTTCAGCCTTTGAGTGGCTAAATGATGGAATAAACTTACGAAAGATGGTAGACATATAGAGAACATATAGTACTAGTGCATGACTATTTTTCCAATAATAGAAATAATATATACAAGTGATCAAACCTCGAAAACGGTATGTTAATTGTGGGTGCAGCGTTTGAAAGTCTTAATGCAATTATTTGGAAATGGTTTTTTTATAACATGTAGATGTCGGTGTTCTTTAGTGCACAATACAATTTGTTTTCAAAATGGTTGAGAAATGAAAGAGATATGGACGAAACACTAAAAGTGTGTTTTTTGAGTTGAGGAGCGATGATAAAAAATAAATACGAAAAAATATATATTCTTGTTAAAAATTACATATTTGGAATCTGTAAAAAACCATATGTGTTTCTAAAATTTCATAAAATATGGAGGTGTGCAGCATACTGTAACTATTGGGCTCCAGCATTGTCTTTTATAATAATGTTATTTACATTAATTTTCCATCATATCTGCCAGGATTTAACACGTCTATGTTCAATAAGGCTATATTTTACTTTGTTTTATTAATTAAAATCTCGTAAATGTAAAGTGACCCTAATATGTTGTTTTTAATGTATTAAACAAAATATTGTGCAAACCATAAGCATCTCGGTACTTCGTCCGATCCTTCATCCAACCTTTCTTCTCACTTTGAGTTTCGCATTGGATCTAATAGCATGTTTCTTATTAGGTCCTTGGTTTGAGTTATCCCCATCTTCTACTTTTTGAGTCATGTAATACGTGCAAGTGAGAATGAAAAGCATGAGTTAATAAACAAAATTAATAAATAATAAATGCTAAAAGTTAAAAGGTTATTAAATATATTTGTTTAAAATATAAAAAAAAAACATTTAAATAAATTTATTCAAAAAAACGTGTTAAGATATTTAAAAACGCCGAGACCTATTTGCCCGACCTTTTGCACCGATCGGACGACCGCGGTCTTCGGACGTGACTTCTCGCACGAGCGGGGTCGTCCGATCGGTGCAAATGGTCGGCTCACTAGTTTATTCCTTTAAAAACCATTTGAATTAAATATTTGCAAATGCCTTTTGAAAAAGGCTACTTTGGCATTGTTTTATGTATTTTTTTAAGCCACCTCATACTATGGTTTATTTATTTTAATACAAAATTTGTATTTCTTTTACATTTCAAACATTCCTTTTATTATATGAAAGCCATGATTTAATAAAACCGTTCTTTTTTATGTATAGGTTGCGAATATAAAAACTTTCACATAGGACGCGCGCAACGTGAAGAAAATGGAGGGCATAATCATGCCGGAAAGATGAAAAGCTTATCATTCGGCCCCAGATTATAGTTTTTAAACGAGCCTCCATGTGGACACGCACTCACGCTAAATATACTCATCTCGCATCCAGCTCTCCGATCAATTCGCACGCTGTTAGTTGGCATATTCCCAAACGTTTAAAGCACAGAACGATTTTTAGTTGTTCTGTTGTCCACACGTCTTGATGTTATGATGGCCCTTGCTCATATGGTTGTTTGTTAGCAGTATAGACCTCCTATTTTTAGAGAGGTTGAGCACTGAAAGGGCCGGCCTTCTCTCCCATTGTAGAAACTATATAAAGACGTCTAAGGTTGAGAAACAGAGGGGGGAGATAGAGAAAAACATTGTATAAGCCTCCTTTTGGTTTTAATAAATATTCTCTATTTTCGTCAAGTTGATCATTTTAATTTTCTGTTAATGGTTGGTGACTGAGTAGCGTAAGAGATAAACCCCTGTTGTTGAGAAGGGCCCCTCGACAATCATAGGTTCCATTTGTGTATATTCAACAGTTTCTTTTTATATTTGCAGCTAAGTCATTTCATTTTGCATACATCTATTGTACGTTTTCATGTAAGTCATTTAATTTATGCAAGCAAGTAGTTCGTTTTTCTGTAGGTGGCACTTTTTTATATAATTTCATGTGTTTTTATGCACTTTATGCCTTCATAATCCATTCGGCCGACCATTCGCGCGATTCGTTCAGACTTCCTTCTAGTCTATGTTTCAGTCTTTCATTCGAACTTAGACAAAATTTTCCAGAATTTGTAGTCATTTACAAAATTAGTTTGAATCTCTGAATTTCGTTTCGTTAACTTAATATAGCTTTCTTCCTGTATGCAACTCACGTTTCTTTCTAGAATTAGCTTGAACCATGTTTTTAAATTAGAACTTGAATCATTTTAATAGATTGGAATCGGTGGAAAATAAAGAATAACGTTAAATCTGAAATGGTGTACGTATGAGTGTAACAAGAATGCATGTCGGTTTGAATTCGAATTCGATGTAACAAGTTGAAGTCCTGTAAGAAGTGATTAAAATGTTCACTTCGATGCATTCACATACTTAAAGCATCTTATATAATCCAACTCAGGTACAACTCATTTATAAATATATTTAAGGTGATAAGCCATCATAAAATATGATCAATTCCCGAGTTTGATGAAATTTGGATTAAAGTGATTTTTGATTTATTAAAGTTTGAATTAGTGTGATTTCCATTTCATTGAAAATTGAGTTAAAGTTTATGTTTTTGAGTTAGTTTATTTAATGTATACGAGCTTATGCTTTGAAGAGGATTTATGAAATTAGTTGACAATGTTATATCAAATCCTTGTTTTAGACTTCATATTGTTTTTTGAAGTTTTTAGTTTGTCCTTCATATTAATTACATTCAAAAGCTTTGTTTTAGATTTTAACTTTATTTTTCTTTTATTTTAATTTGTAAAATAGTTTAGTTAGTGTACATTAGTTTAATTTGTAACGATATTAATTCAGTTAATTAGTTTATTTAGTTTGTATTAATCTATATTTGGTTTGTAGTCTTTTCTTTAGACATACTCACGATGTAAATAAATATTTTTATAAATACATGGCACATAGAATATTGTGATGGAAAATATATTGGAGTCTATATTATTAAGTTACTAATAGAACACTGAGTTAGATATTAATTTTGTGATAATTACAAATTAATAATAAGTGGGTAAATTGCAAGTATTTTACTTCATAATTTGTTAATAAATGCAAATTTTGCCTATTTGTATTATTGGTGTGTTATACTTTACAACATGAAATAGTTGGCACTTCCATGGTTAAATTTGGTTAAATAACGAGTTTACTTCATAATTAATTAATTAATGCATTTTTTCCATATTTGTAGGATTTATGTGTTAGCATTTACAACATGATTGCAAATTGAAACATATAACTATTTCACTATTACATTTTGACTATTTAAAAAGTCTTAAACTTAAAGAAAGAAGAATTTAATCCTTCCTAATTCTCAATAAAAATAGAATTAAAATGAATCTATATTAATATTTCAAAATTTAAATTTAAATAATAATTAACAACTAATATATCAATTGAAATTAAAGCCTAAAGCAATCAAACTAATAAAATGTATAAATACTAAAAAATAAATAAATGAAACCTAAAAGCTATTCTAAAGCTTTATTCATTCACGTGAAACCTTAATACTATTTAATATAAAAATGTGTTTAAAGGAAGATTAAGAAAAACAATTGCTCTAATATTCAAAATAAAAATATGATAAATTCTAAGAAGTAAAGTATTAAAATGAAAATATAAATATAAAAATTAATCTACAAATTTAAGTATTAAAACTAACACATTGTATGAATATTGGTCTATAAAATTTAATATTTTATATGATATTTAAAATAAAGATATAAGAATTGATTTATATTAAATTTTACATAATTATTATAATTGAATATTGAAAATTAATTAAAAGTAGTTATCTTTATTATCATTAAGTTTTAATAATTTTTGCTATTTTACTTCTTTTAAATGTTTGTATATCAAAACTTGAAAAACACACATGTGAAACATAGATGATGTAAAGTTCTTTCGAAAGTATAAATCAAAATTTTCAATAGGTATGAAAAAATCCTATTAATATAAAAATAGGAGCCTATTATGCTATAGACATTATAAAGCTAAATCTCAGCATTTAATAAAAATAAACATTAAAAACATTTTACGAACCAGAACATCATCATCAATATAATATCAGAAACATGTTCCAACCTTAATTAATTACGTTTAAAAAGTACAAAAACCTAAAACTGGAATGGATTTGTTCGGTGATTATTACATCCTGTACCCAAAACGAGCAGAGCAACTTTCAAGAAGACATTCTATCGTATCCTTGGTCTTTTCAGAGAAATCTTGGCTCGAGTTGAAGCTCTCCTAAAATTTGACAGTTTTAGTAACAACTCCATGCAATCTTTTTCCCATTCCTCTGCATAATCGGGTATTTGGATTTCGAATGTTTCAAGAGAAGGGGTGCTCTGAAGCAAGCAGCCCAAAGCAAGGATTTCATCCCTACCACCATATCTGCTCACATCTAACTTTAACATCCGAAGCTTAGAAAGCGGAGAGACTAGACATGGCGGTATCGCATCTCTTGCTGACCCCTGTATATCAAAGAAATAACTCGTCATCTCGCTGCCCACAATAAAAGTTTCAATCAAAAGCATAAATTAATCCTTTTTTATTGCAGCAAGAGTCGTGTGCATGATCACATATCTCTTTAAAATCAATCAATAAACAACAGGAACATGGCGTGCTTGAACTCCATACACAAACAACATACAGAAAGCAGAAAAAAGAAGATAGTATCAAGTTCAACAATAGAAACATAAAGATCACTGCATCTATTAGATCTATTGCTTTAAAATGCTACTGCGAAATACAAGATAAACCCTCTATTTTTAGCAATATGGAAGGAACCCAACATTTAAGACAGATAGCTAGAGGGTATACCAAGTGAGTCACTAACAATTTACCCAAGAGAAATATGTACAAGATAAACCCTCTATTTTTAGCAATATGGAAGGAACCCAACATTTAAGACAGATAGCTAGAGGGTATACCAAGTGAGTCACCAACAATTTACCCAAGAGAAATATGTACACTGAGAATAGATGATATCTTCAGCGTTGTGCCTTAGTTAAGATGAGTCATGAGACTTGAGCGATACGATTCCATCTCCAGGCTAGCGGATCGAATCCTGTTACTCTGGTTTTAGCAGATAGAAGGCTTCTTGATTGCCCAAGAACAAACAGCCAGGGCTTCGATGCATGGATGGAATAAGACAGCGCGCTGCGCGGAGCAAGTGGCTTGAAACTATGAAGGAGCGCCATTCCTTGCAAACAAGGGCCGCATCGAAAATGGCATCCTGTACTGCTCGCTACTTCGGACATAGGTGACGGCGGAGTACATCTGACAATGCTGCTCGGGATGGCGGAGTACAAGCCAGGCAGTGGGCTACAGTGCAGTCGGAAATTTTAAAAACAATCCGGGAGGGTGGACTCTTTCAACCTGGACCCACGCAGCTGGCTTAACCAGCATGAACGTACATGCTGGATAAGCTCAGCCAACGTCGAAGGGGTGAATACATTGCATCTGAATATGTTGTATGAAAAGCAAGTCATAGAAAGGAGAAACTATGATGAATAATCGACAGGAAACGTCGTTGAGCTATTAATCAATCATGAAATCAGTAAAACCTTTCTCTGCAGGCGCTGGAATAAAGATGGGTAAATGGCCTAGGGCCCATGCTACATTATTTGCAACAAGGGATCTGGTCATGAGCTGACTGCCGGGTCTAAATACGACGTTTGTGAACACTAAACGAAGTTAGGTCCTATGGAAAAACTCGTAGCATGGGTTTTAATAGCAGTAGATCCGACAACGTGGTTGGAGGATGCGTAACATCAAAATATGGCTTTTATGTTGATTGGTAATAAATCCAACCTCTCCCACAAAATGTGAATGCATGCATGGTGGGATGAGGTCTCAGAAACCATGAACAAAGTTTGTTGAAAAAAGCCATTGAGACAGAGTCTTTTTCAGCGAATAATATTCAACATGCAACATAGTAATAAATGCTGCTATGGCAACTGTATTGTGAGGTCTCAGAAACCATGAACAAAGTTTGTTGAAAAAAGCCATTGAGAGAGAGTCTTTTTCAGCCAATAATATTCAACATGCAGCATAGTAATAAATGCTGCTATGGCAACTGTATTGTGGGTTGTTGGATGTTAAACAAGTTGAAATCTAACGATCTACAATACAGCCTTCACAGCATTTATTACTCTGCTGCATGTAAAATATTTTTTGCCTTTATCAAACAGTGTTCCCATAAACAAAAAAAAACACGACTATTGACCATCGATAACTGGGCTATTATTAGTGGCTATGAGATTCGACTTCCTTCCTGGCTTATATAGTACAGGTTCAAAAGCAGTCATCAAAAAGACTCTGCTTCCATTTTTCTGGAATAAACCAGAAGGATCTTGTTTGAAACTCTAGCAAAGACACCCAGTGACTCCAAATGCGCTTTCGCTCCATGCATTAGGACAAGACATTTAACCTCTTTGATAGAACGATTAACGGTATTTGCTTCATGAGATCCATTCCATGATTTCTTGGGCATTGTTGGAGATACATGTGATGATATATTGGGTGTTGATTTATATACCTTCCCACTAATAACAAACCAACAGTCCTCTCTCGACAAGAAAACATATTTTGGGATCACACCCTGCAAATTCTGTATAACATCTCGTGAGCAAAGCAACCGAAAGGAAGGCAGTCAAGATATAAGGTCAAAATCACAATATTGATATGTTGTTTCCACTACTTGTTTTTTCGTTGACAGCAGCGTTCACATGAAGCTTCAAAATGCTGGAATATAGGGATCTTATCTCTAGTTTTAAGCAAGTGAATTAGCATAAGGGACATCGATGTGTACATTATCTGTTCGGTGTAAGGATTTTTATTTATTCTCGCACTCCACTATTCAGTATTTCCGCAATCAAAACCACTGTGAAAAGGGGTACGTCACTGAAAATATATCGCATGAGGATTTGATTTGATTCTTCGCTATTTTTTCGTTTTGCTTTTGAATTGAATCTCAACACACCCTTTCTCGCTCTAGCTTATTCGTTTTAGACCTATCCCAAGGAAGGACACATAAGAGGCTTCAAATAGATTCTACTCACAGGCATACTTAATAGCAATAAAAAATCTCTACTCTCGATACCGCTCTTAAATGCGGTTCAATCTCAAGAGGGAAAGTGTGCTTGCTTTGTTGTGCAACCTCAATGTAGAAACAAGAGGTCGAAATTTTGAAAAAAACAGAGGACAGTATCGCACACAACATAGGATAATTCATGTCAAGACCGCCAACCAGACCTTGAATTCCATATGCTACTTAGAAGACCTAGGTAATATTTGCATATTGTTGATCGTTCATGGTTTCTGATGCATTATTTTATTAAAACTCGTGGCATTTTTTATTGCTTTTGTTTTATGTGATTTTTTTATTTGTGTGTGTGTTTTTTTTGAAAGTGTTCTATGTTTGCAGGTTTGGTGTGGAAGAATAGATTGCGTGGAAAGATGGAATGCACAAAAAAAATATTTTTTGTTTTTTTTGAAATTTTATGTTATTTCCAAAATATGAACAATCCTTATTTAGGCTAAAAGTTTTAAATAAATGTTAAATTTTAGTCAACTGAAGCATTTTATTATCATCTTTCTTGAAAATTTTAGGCATCCTACCTTATGTTATTATGCATACTTATTCGAAATGAAAACTACAACTAAACGTGTTTTATTATTTGATCCTACCTAATGTATACTAATTTAAAAATACAATTATTTATGTGTAATGAAACTTCAAGTGGAACCATACATATAACAAAAGTAAAAAATTATTTACATCTGATTTTGTAAATTGAAATCTAGAATATACAATAATGTGTAAACAAAAACAAAACTGATCTAACCTTGTACTTTCTTGGAACCATTGTTCAATGAGGCTTTTGTATGCGTGATTTCCGTCCTGGTTCATCTCACCCGAAACCTCTTTTTTGTCCTCCTCGATATTATGTTCGAATAGTTGTTCCTCATTTGATATACATGATGCTTCTTTCACTTCAGGAGGAGGGGTTAAGCTTTTAGCTGCTATCAATATCTCCTCTTCCTCAGAAGAGAAGATCCCGACTTTTGTTAGGATCTGAGTGAGTTGTTCCACACTTATGTGTATCATTAAACTCATCTTGTTGGTATTGTTGTACTTCCATATAGATTAAATAGAGAAAAAAAACACCAAAACAAATAGAAATCTAAATCTAAAACTATACGAATAAAACTAATGGAAAAAATAAAATCACTCTTTGGAGAAATTTAAATTACACTCTTACATAAATGAAAATAACACACTTCAAAAACAAAACAAAAAACCAACTTAGAAATCAAATGTTGTGGGTGCAAATTGGTACGGAATCAGTGCAAGACTAGTACGAAATCATAAACAAACTGGTACGAAATCAAAACTAGTGCATAATGAAAATAATCCAAACTTACACAAAAATGTAAATGCAAACATTCCAAAAATAGAAAATTCGGACTGCTTGGAGGACTTCAGGCCTATTTCTTTGTGCAACATCACTTACAAAGTCGTTGCAAAAGTCATTGCTCAAATATTTAAGAAAGTCCTCTAAAAAATTATCTCTTTAAAACAATTTGGGTTTCTTGAGAACATGCAAATTGATGAAGCCATCGGAGTCGCACAAGAAGGGATGCACAACATAAAAGGAGCAATTCTCAAGATTGATCTCTCAAAGGATTTTGACAGAGTAAGTTGGCTATACGTAAGGCTTCTGTTCACTCATTTGGGTTTCAATTACTCTTTTATTAAGTGGATTTTTTCCTGTATCACCACAACCTCTTTCGCAGTGCTTATAAATGGATCAACCTCCCCTTTCTTTCTTTCAAAAAGAGGGCTCCGACAAGGGTTCCCACTCTCCCCTTTACTCTTCTTATTGGTGGCTAAAGGTCTCAGCAAAGCTCTTTTGGATGCAAAAAGAAGAGGGTTGTTTGAAGGACTAAAAATAACATCAAACCTAAATATCACCCATCTTCTGTTTGTGGACGATATCCTCATCTTTTGCAATGGCTCGATCAGGGACCCAAAAAAACTGTCAGAAATTATGCATCTCTTCTGCAAAGCCACAGGAATGAAACTAAATGAGCAAAAATCCACCCTCTCCCCTTTTAATTTGGAAGCAGAAGAACGTAGGTTTTTTTGGGATCTTTTCCCTTTTGTTGTCACAACACTGAATGAAGGTCTAAAGTATATGGGTTTCAAGATAAAACCAAACTGATACAGAAAGGAAGAATGGAATTGGTTATTACCCAAATTGGACCGTAGAATCAATGTTTTGTGCAACAAATGGATCTCACGAGATGGTAGGTTCGTGTTAGTAAAGTCAATCCTTGAAGCCATCCTTGTCTATTGGATGACTCTAGATTGGATCCCAAAATCTATACTGAAAAGTCTCAAAGAATGTGCTCCATATTTCTTTGGTCAAGGAAGAAAGACCAAAAGGTGCTCCGATGGGTAAAATTGGAACAAATAGCCAGACTCAAATCTCTCGGAGGATGGGGGATAAAAAATATCATGCTATTTGCAAAATCCCTAGCAAGAAAAGTAGGTTGGTGGCTCATATCCACAAACAACCTTTGGACCAAGGTGGTCTTTCATAAATACATTACCACTGTCCCACTCTGGGATTGGATCATGAACGCTGATTTTACCGCTCCCCACTTGGGGACAATCATATAGAAAGCCATTTTCAATGTGTGTCCTCTCATCTATAGTGGGTTGGCTTGGAAAGTTGGGAATGGCACAAAAGTGTGAATTGGAGCATATCCATGGCCTAGAAGTCAACTTCAACATATCCTCCCTCAACAACTCATAATGATGTTAAATAAAAAAGGTTTCTTCCATCTCAATCATATTGTTGATCCTGATTATACTAATCTCTAGAATCAAGGATGGAAGGGGTTTAGAGAGCTCGACCTCGTAGCCCTTTGGCGTACCGATTGGAACAGATTCATCACTGCCTTTCGAGTTTCACACATCAAACTCACAGATTCTCACAATGAGATTATTTGGGAATTTGTTGCGCATGGCATCTATACTCCCAAAACGGGTTACCAACATCTAAGCACCACATCTTTCCAAGGTAACCCTCTATGGTGGCAGAAAGGCATATGGAAGATAAACTAGCCTCTAAAAGAAAAAGTCTTTATGTGGTGTATTCAAACCATCTCTTGGATACTCCCCGTGGAGTTCCCTCGCAGCAATTCTGGGACAGTGGTGGGCGCTCTCATGTTCCTGTTTGATGAAGAGTGGTGCAATTCTGGTGTTCGACGGTGCCATCTGAGCGCTGCAATCGATAATTTTGGTTTCACTCTGAATGTGGACCTCCTCGATAATTTCGTTTTTCTTTTGAATTGAATCTCCACACACCCTTTCTCGCTCTAGTTTATTCGTTTTAGACCTATCACAAGGAAGGACAGATAAGGAGAAAGAGGCTTCAAATAGATTCTACTCACAGGCATACTTAATAGCAATACAAAATCTCTACTCTCGATACCCCGGCTTAAATGAGGTTCAATTTCCAGAGGGAAAGTGTGCTTGCTTTGTTATGCAACCTCAATGTAGAAACAAGAGGTCAAAATTTTGAAAAAAATAGAGCACAATACTGCACACAACAAAGGATAGTTCATGTCAAGACCGCCAACCAGACCTTGAATTCCATATGCTACTTAGAAGACCTAGTTAATATTTGCGTATTGTTGATCGTTCATGGTTTCTGATTCATTATTTTATTAAAACTCGTGGCATTTTTTACTGCTTTTGTTTTATGTGATTTTTTTATTTGTGTGTGTCTTTTTTTCAAGTGTTTTGTGTTTGTAGGTTTGGTGTGAAAGAACAGATTGCGTGGAAAGATGGAATGCACAAAAAAATCATTTTTTTGTTTTTTTTAAGTTTTATGTTATTTCCAAAATATGAACAATCCTTATTTAGGATAAAAGTTTTAGTGTTTGTTTTTTTTAAATGATGAATTTTTTTATTCCTTAAAAATGAGAAATTACCAAAAGCTAAAATTAAAATAAATGTTAAATTTTAGCAAATGGAAGCATTTTATTATCATCTCTCTTGAAAATTCCAGGCATCCTACCTTGTGTTATTACGCACACTTATTCGAAATGAAAAGTACAACTAAACATGTTTTATTATTTGATCCTACCTAATCTATGCTAATTTAAAAATACAATTATTTACGTGTAATGAAACTTACAGTGGAACCATACATGCAACAAAAGTAAAAAATTATTCACATCTAATTTTGTAAATTGAAATCTAGAATATACAATAATGTGTAAAATTAACTCTTGTAAATGTAATTTAATGAAATAAAAACAAAACAAAAAAACTGATCTAACCTGGTACTTTCTTGGAACCATTGTTCAATGAGGCTTTCGTATGCATGATTTCTGTCCTGAGTCAGCTCACCCGAAACCTCTTCTTTGTCCTCCTCGATCTTTTGTTCAAATAGTTGTTCTTTATTTGATATACATGATGCTTCTTTCACTTCAGGAGGAGGGGTTAAGCTTTTAGATGCTGTCAAGATCTCCTCTTCCTCAGAAGAGGAGACCCCGACTTTTGTTAGGATCTGAGTGAGCTGTTCCACACTTACATGTATCATTAAACCCATCTTGTTGGTATTGTTGTACTTCCATATACATCAAATAGAGAAAAAAAACACCAAAACAAATTGAAATCTAAATCTAAAACTATACGAATAAAACTAATGGAAAAAATAAAATCACTCTTTGGAGAAATTTAAATTACATTCTTACATAAATGAAAATAACACACTTCAAAAACAAAAAAGAAACCAACTTAGAAATTAGGTGTTGTGGGTGCAAATTGGTATGTAATCAGTGCAAGACTAGTACGAAATTAGAAACAAACTGGTACGAAATCAAAACTAGTGCATAATGAAAACAATCCAAACTTACACAAAAATGTAAATGCAAACATTCCAAAAACAGAAAATTCGGACTGCTCGGAGGACTTCAGGCCTATTTCTTTGTGCAACATCACTTACAAAGTGGTTGCAAAATTCATTGCTCAAATATTTAAGAAAATCCTCTAAAAAATTATCTCTTCAAAACAATTTGGGTTCCTTGAGAACATGCAAATTGATGAAGCCATCGGAGTCGCACAACATAAAAGGAGCAATTCTCAAGATTGATCTCTAAAAGGATTTTGACATAGTAAGTTGGCTATACGTAAGGCTCCTTCTCACTCATTTGGGTTTCAATTACTCTTTTATTAAGTGGATTTTTTCCTGTATCACCACGACCTCTTTCGCAATGCTTATAAATGGATCAACCTCCCCTTTCTTTCTTTCAAAAAGAGGTCTACGACAAGGGTTCCCACTCTCCCCTTTACTCTTCTTATCGGTGGCTGAAGGTCTCAGCAAAGCTCTTTTGGATGCAAAAAGAAGAGGGTTGTTTGAAGGACTAAGAATAACAACAAACTTAAATATCACCCATCTTCTATTTGTGGACGATATCCTCATCTTTTACAATGACTCGATCAGGGACGTAGAAAAACTGTCAGAAATTATGCATCTCTTCTGCAAAGCCACAGGAACGAAACTAAATGAGCAAAAATCCATCCTCTCCCCTTTTAATTTGGAAGTAGAAGAACTTAGGTTTTTTTCGGATCTTTGCCCTTTTGCTATCACAACACTGGATGAAGGTCTAAAGTATATGGGTTTCAGGATAAAACCAAACTGATACAGAAAGGAAGAATGGAATTGGTTATTATCCAAACTGGACCGTAGAATCAATATTTGGTGCAACATATGGATCTCACGAGATGGTAGGTTAGTGTTAGTAAAGTCAGTCCTTGAATCCATCCTTGTCTATTGGATGACTCTAGATTGGATCCCAAAATCTATACTAAAAATTCTCAAAGAATGTGATCCATATTTCTTTGGTAAAGGAAGGAAGACCAAAAGGTGCTCCCATGGGTAAAATTGGAACAAATATCCATACTCAAATCTCTCGGAGGATGGGGGATAAAAAATATCACGCTATTTGCAAAATCTGTAGCAGGAAAAGCAGGTTGGTGGCTCATATCCACAAACAACCTTTGGACCAAGGTGGTCTTTCATAAATACATTGCCACTAACCCACTCTGGGATTGGATCATGAATGCTGATTTTAGCGCTCCCCCCTTGGGGACAATCATATAGAAATCCATTTTCAATGTGTGTCCTCTCATCTATAGTGGGTTGGCTTGGAAAGTTGGGAATGGCACAAAAGTGCGAATTGGAGCATATCCATGGCTTAGTAGTCAGCTTCAACATATCCTCCCTCAACAACTCATAATGATGTTAAATAAAAAAGGTTTCTTCCATCTCAATAATATTGTTGATCCTGATTCTACTAATCTATGGAATCAAGGATGGAAGCGGTTTAGAGAGCTGGACCTCACAGCCCTTTGGTGTACCGATTGGAACAGATTCATCAATGCCCTTCGAGTTTCACAAATCAAACTCATTGATTCTCACGATGAGATTATTTGGGAATTTGTTGCGCATGGCATCTATACTCCCAAAACGGGTTACCAACATCTAAGCACCGCATCTTTCCAAGGTGACCCTCTATGGTGGAAGAAAGGCATATGGAAGATAAACTAGCCTCTAAAAGAAAAAGTCTTTATGTGGTGTGCTCTAGAAAATAAAATCCCACCATGGGACAGAATGCAGAAGCGTTTCTTGGAAGGTCCTGGTTGGTGCCCACTTTGCAAAAATGAAGAGAAAAACACTAATCACTCGTTCCTCAGTTGCCCTTTCTTGACATAGGTCTAGTCACACTCACAAACTTTGCTGAATTTTAGATTGGATTGGAATGATCATTCCCTTGAATATGCTTGGAAAGTATCATCCTCCTTAGAACACTTTGCAGATTTAAAAGTGTTGTTGCGTTTACATATCTGGGGTATATGGCTTGCTTGAAATGTTTCCTTTTTCCAGGAAAATGCCTCCTCAACTAAGGTCATTACAAAATAGGGCTTAGACATTTTATCTTTGTTCTCGCAAACCAAAGATTCCCCGGTAATCTGAATCATCTTAGAAGAAATGTTTGATTTTTCTTTCCCTTGGGATTTTTTTGATGGTGGCTTTCAAGATCGCACCTATTGAGGAGGAGCTACCCTTTTCTTATATCAGAACCATCACTTCAGAATTCATATGGGGTTAGGGGAGGGAACAAATAATTTTGTTGAGCTTCTGGTGCTAAAACTCCTTATCTGCTTTTCTTTGGAAAAAAACTGTAGAAGGATTCAAATATTTGGGGAATATTTAGTAGTGATCAACAAGGTGAACATAATTCAAATATGCAGAAACATTTCCCTTTCTTCACTTTTTGAAGAAGTATGCATACTCGTGGAAAATTTTGATTCCATTATTTGTCAGCATGTGTACAGGGAAATGAACACATAATTTGATCACCTGTCAAAACAAGGTCTTCTGATTGGAGCAGGGGACTTGGAAATTTTTGGAAACAAAGGAGGCAGAAGTTTTTGAGTTTTATCATAGACCTTTTTTCGACACACATCAAAACACTACTCCTTTATAAAAACACACATTTTGGGAATTCTCTTTGGTTTAACGATTCATCAGTAAGAATTTTTTCATACCTCGCCTGGGGTTTTTTCTCTATGAACATGATAGTTTCTCTATTTTTCGAATTTATCAGTTTTTGGAACATTAACAACATGTACTTTTCATATTTTGGCAATTTTTTCTCTACAAAATAGGACAAGTTTTTGGAATATACCATTTTGGAAGGTATACAGACTCTTTGAGGAAAGGATATATGGGACTTTGTGATAACTCTATTTGATAAGAATATCAACAGTCCTTGTTTTGATAACTGTATCCATGGATACTTTACATAAAATGTAAATGTTTGTTACTATGATCGATAAAATTTTCAAGCTTTTTTTCTGTGGAAAAAAAATCTAAATGCAAAATAATAAACTAGATAAAGGCACACTTGCATAAAAAACAAATTTGCATAAAAGAAATACTCTTGCAGGAAAAGTAAACACTTTGTTGTCCCCACGGCGGGTGAACATGCGCTTGGTTGAGGGGGAGGATGAGAGGCACGTGGCTGGACTCTCTATCCCCGGTGCTAACACCTCACCACCCCCGTTCGACCTCTGTTAAATACCCTTTCCGATGCGTCGACTGTAAAGGTTATGCTCACACTCCCGAGCTTCCAAAAAGTGATGGTTGCAACTTATGTTTTACGTCGAGGCACTTACAAATGCATAGGACTTGGTAATTATGACATGATTCAGGGCTATCATGGTTTTGAATGGGAAAATATCGTGGAAAGGCTGGCAGAACTCTGGCATGCTAGCTCATTATTTCACTCCACCGGGTTACATAGAGATTCACCATCTCCACTGGAATGCTATCTCAAACTTCGCTTGTATTCAAACCATCTCTTAGAGACTCCCCATGGAGTTCCCTCGCAGCAATTTCGGGCTAGTGGTGGGCGCTCTCCTGTTCCTGTTTGATGAAGAGTGGTGCAATTCTGGTGTGCGATGGTGCCATCTAAGCGCTGTAATCGATAATTTCGGTTTCACTTTGGATGTGGACCTCCCGGGTAAGATTCATACTCCTCCTACTATCTGTTTTTGTAACCTTTCCTGGAGCACTCTGTCTATCCGCAACCCCCTTGTCTTGGCTGCAAATTTGATTTGCGCAACTCTTCTTTTCAACCCGGATGACACTCTTGCCACAATTAGGAGTTTATGGGCTCTGTCCCACAACCAAGATAGGTTTTTTACGAACACCTCTACCTGTGGTTTTAGAATCTACCTGACCCATTACCAAGTTTCTCTTCGGCTCTTGACAACAACATTCTTGTCTGTAATCATGCCTCCCTGAAAGCATTATCGCCATGCATCCTTCCCTCCTATGACTGGAAGGTTGGAACCTGTTACCCCACCCCTCCAGTTTCAGAAACAGCTGGTGGAAAAGAGAAAACATTACAAACATGAAATCCCCGAGTCGGTCCAAGCCAACATTCAGCATGCTGAGAGAGAGGCTGAAATGGAAAGAATCTTCCTAGGACCATAGGAAAATAAAAATGAATTCAAGGAATTAGTACCAGATCCTGGCTCCTCTAGAGGCAGACTCACTCTTTATCAGAAATCCCTGGATCTGCAATGGTCGCAGAAGATTATCCTGGGCAGACCTTTAGTGGAAAAGGATGAAAAGCATGGGGAATTTCTTCTTCAACAAGACAAAATCATGTTGCTCCTACAAAGGATTTTGTACAATCAGGATGAATTCGCTAAGAGACTGGGCATGAAGCTCGAGCCTATTGATCAGTCTGTTGATTGACCATGTTTTTCCTTTAGTCTCAGTTCTAGTTTATTTCCGTTTTCAAAAATACTTCAGGTAATGGTGATATTTTCTATTTTCATGGAAGATACATTTCTAAGACTCATCAAGAACTCACAATCACTCTGGTACTGTCTCGTTTCCTTTCAAGGGAGACTGCCAGTTTGATTTCCAAGCCTATTTTCCCATAAATGAGAGGGCTTTGTTTTTTTTTTTTTTTTTTTTCTGTAAATGTCTGCTTTTGTCAATAGAAGGCAATAGAAGGATAAACTAATTTACAAAAAAAAAATTAAACACTTTGCAGAAAAATAAACACTCTTACATGAATAGTAAATCGTTCTTGCGAATAGGAAACTTATTTGTATGCAAAGGGAACAACAAGGCTCTGGGATGACCCACCAAGGTGGATGTGTCAGGTGTTAAACCACAAAAATTATGTAGTGAAGTCGTCCTTGCTGCTTATCCTCTCCCCTCCCCCTTGCTGTGTAATATGAAATAAACCTACCTACCTCCCTAAACTCCAATCCCCTTTTAGCACCTCCCCAACAACATCACCAAAATGTTGTTGAAAAATATTAAACAATTAATAAACTATCCAACGATTCAAATTATCAACCCGAGGAGAGCGTAAACTTGTGAGATACAGGAAAAATATATACAGGGTCAGAGTAACACTAACTTAATCTAATACTCAAAAAGAAAACACACACGAATGAAATGGAATTTAAATCTAGGAAAGCGTGAAATTGCATGAAAGGAAACTAATCTAATGCTTAGTAATGAAACACACAACTTAAATTGAATCTAGTACAAAAGTAGGAACTTGCATGAAAATAAATCTAATCTAGAAAAGCATGAAGTTGCATAAAAATGAAATTAACTAGGAAAACATGAGATTCCATAAATTAAACCTGGTTAAGAAAGCGTGAAATTAATCAAAGGAAAAATAATATATAACAAAACACATGTGTCAAATGATAAGTAACAAATGACAAATGATAAATAGATGTGAGCTAACATCAAATCTATATTGACAACTCAAAATAACAAATCTATTATGAAGAAATCAAATATTTGCTTTAAAACATCAATCCTATTACAAAATGATCAAATCCATGACTAACTCTCAAAATACTTTACATAAACTATTTCTCTACTTCCACGCCACTAAAGAGCCCTCTACTCTCCCCAAATGAAGAGAGAGCACTCTTATTTATACATGAGTTGCTTTGAAAAGAGGATGAATGTCGACCCACTTTTCTCTCAACCTATTTCCATAATTACAAAATATTTATCCCTTCAAATCCTCACAAATCCTCTCACAAATATTGGATGAGATATTCTATCCATATTTCCATGACCCTCTCCTTGGAATAAACTTGAATAATTATCTCCTTCAATTCTTCAAATGGTGGAGGAAATATTTGAAAAGATTTTGAATAATCCTTTTGTTGGAAATATTCAAATATTCCTACACATTATGAATCTCACACAACGTTGAGATATAAATGAAAATATGTCAATTTTCTAATATTTGATCATGAATTCTCTTAAAATACTTAAAAATAAATAAATTGGAAAATAACAAGGTAACCCATATTTATTCATAAAAATGGTATAATGAATGGTTAATAGAGTGATGAATAAGGATGAATGTGAGGAACAGTGAAAGGAAAATAGGATGGATATGCGACATTTGGGTGACCCAACAATGACATTACATTCATTTTCCACAAATATTTTATGGGCATGCATCCCATGTCTCTATGTTTCTCCCATGTTGGATTGTTGAGTGTACAATGATGAGGAAGAATTATCTTCCATTGTCTTCAAAAAAGTCTAGATTCTTCGTTTCCCCTTTATTTTGTTTTTCATCTCTTTTTATACGTGTATTTAAAGACTTAGTAAAATATGATCACAGGTGTCCACCTTGAATACCCTTGGAATCTTTGCAATTAGTTATGTTTGAATTTATCAAAATTTTCAAGGCCACAACATTTCTCTCAAGAAACCCATTTTTGGAAATGTCTTTTCGAATCTTCTCGAATAGCTCTACACGACTATCTCCACGCATGAAAAATCAGTACTAACTTGGCAACCACTCAATGCTCTAGTGGTATTATTACCCATGGTGCTTCCACTTGGAGATATGGTGTTCCCATTGTAGACCTATATGATAAATTTTATTTGGTTTATAGAATGTGCCTATCGATGCAATTATATATAAATTTTTCAAAGGCTATAGATTTTTCATATGGACCTATTTTCAAACTTCTTTAGCATGGAAATATCTCAACATGTACTAACCTCAGGGGTAATTGGATATGTTAATTAATGATCAATTTTGAACTTATAATTTTGATTTATCATAGCAAACTTCTTGAGTTATTGTCCTTTGAACAAACCAACTTAGTCATCTTTTGGTTGATTCCCATCAGATTCTTTCCCAAACATGTTTGATCCTTTCCCATGCGTTCATTGATGAAGTAGGTCTCACCACCTTTGACCAAGAAATATTTGTTTTCTCTTTTGTAAAAGAGTGCATATATTTCCCATTCATAAGGGTTTCCAAACATCACATCACATGTATCAAGTGATGCTACATCACATTCCACCTCATTGTCAAAATTAATGTTAACAAAAAACTTAACTTTACAACACTACATGATTCTCATAGAAAAATTATTTTGTAACCAACTCAAGGAACATGGTTGCATGTGTTTATATATTTCCAAACCAAGTTCATCAACTAAAAATGTAGAAATTTGATCAAATTGAGAACGAATTTGGAAAGAGTACTTACCTTTCCTAAATTGTACCTTCACTTGGAATAATAATTTTTTCTCTGATTGCGCTAGGATCTTGTACTTTAGAGAAGTTTCTCATCCACATCATTGTTGTCTTCTATCTTTCGACCTTCTAGCTTGGTGGCTATCATTGGTCCCTTATTGGAACTGTACTATTTCATATTCAAGTCCAAATGAAGCTTCCAACACTTTTCATATCCGTGTCATATGCATCACATTGTTTGCAATGCTTCTTGGGAGATTTCCCCTTCTATATTGTTTTTGCAACATTCTTGCCTTTTCTTTTAGCCCCTTATTCTTTATTCTTTTACAACCCCATTTTCATTCCTAATGCAATATATACAACTTTCTCACTTGCTTCATCTATTGTTGCAACATTTAGAAGTTACCATTACCTTCAAGTATTCCATGTACTTCTAACATACTTCAATACTACCCCAAGTTATAGTAAGATACCCAACAAAGTTATGCATCTATATAGTTCATCAAAACAAGTCTTAAATGGAAATAAATATTAATACACTAACAATTAACATCATCAATTCCGAAACCAACATTCATTTGTCAATTTTTTGTTGAATACCAAGTGTATAAAGAAAATGGACATGCATGGAAAACTTGTACCAACACATCAAACAAATAACACACAAGATTTACCCTTGAGAAGAATCCAACACTAAAAAGCATTTACAACCTTCTGAAAGCGCACTTCATGGAGATTATTTTGTGCTCTAAATGAGCTAGACAAGTGACATTACATTTATTTTTGAAAAACATTTGTGGGCATGCTATTCTTTGAATTGTTGAGGAGCATAGTAATGAAGAAGAATTATCTTAGTCTATGTTCAAGAAACTATTTGTATTGTACACCACTCATTTGTTTATATGTCTACTCTTCCAATAGAGTAGGATAGAGACTTGGTCAAATATGATAAAAGGTATCAACCTTGACTTCTCTTGGAATTTTCCCAATTAACTTTTTGAGGGCACAACTTTTCGATCAAACAGACCCATCATTGTAAATCTCTTCTCAAATATTCATGGGTAGCCCTGCGTAACTAGCTCCACATGATGTATACGTAATGGGAACTGATGTGGCTGCCACTTGGTGCTTTAATGGTCTTGTTACCCATGTTGCTTCCACTTGGGGCCAGTATGGTTTTGTTAAATATGTAAATGACAACTTCTACATGTGTTGTAGAATGCTCCTATCGGCGTTATATACATACATATATTTCAAAGGCCATGGACACTGCTCATAATTATTTATCTCATTGGAAATATCTCAACGTATATTAATTCCTAGGGCTATTTGCTACACCAATTAATGACCCATTTCATACCAATAACTTTATTTATCTTAGAAAATTTATTTGATTATTGGTCTTTGAACCAAGACATGTAATCATTTTTTCAACCCATCCACACAATTAGCCAACTTCTTGAATTCTTCGCCTTTAAACCAACAAACTTGGTCATATTTTCTACCAACAACATACTTATCCAACTTCATATTCTTATTCCTTTTGAAACCAAACTTGACATTTATCCATTTCATACCACATAATGTACTTGAAAACACAATGGATGGATAAGATACCTATGCACAATGCTTATCTAAATGGATGGATAAGATACCTATGCACAATGCTTATCTAAATGATATAATAACTAAAAGTTTTTTCATATGAATTTCGATCAAAATAACTCAATGATCAATTTTTTTATAAATAAATATACACCAAACTTGTATTACTACATTGAAGAATTTCCTATTAAAAATAGTTTTTTTCTAACTTTTAACATGGGCCTCATATGCACATGATAAAGTAGGTTCTCTAGAAATACACATGATGTATATGTGGATATCAACCTCTGGATTCTTTCATTAACATTGTATATTCTAGTATCATCAAGATTTCGATAACAAAACTAGATGTTTGGAAAACTGAAGATATGTGTATAACTCTGATGTTTATCTATAAATAAATTTATAGAGATATGTGTAGTTGTAGGTCCCAAATGCACAATGTTGTTATGAAAGCAAGATCTAAAGAAATGCATATGAAGCATATACACTTATAAAACGTTTTAATTCCTTGTATTTTTCTCTTTCATTACAACAATAAAATATAGTATCATCATTATTTATCCATTGATGACAAAATTAAATGTATAGAAGATCGAACTAGCAATTTTTTATTAGTGAGGATTTTCAGTGGATCACTTCATTTTATACGAGGATACAATTTTTCATTTTCCACTCCATGCTTCTTAGTGATGAATAAATCATTGCCTTATGACTCTTCCATTGTTTCTCAAAACTCCATATAATTCACAGGAAAACAAATATATGTTTCAGAAACATAGAGATCAATGGATATGCATACACTATTAGTATTTAATAATTAAAACTAATGAATAACTAACATATTCTATGTTTTAAAAACATGAAAATAAATATACGTACAACAATTCTAATTGAAGTTGATGACAAAATAAATGTTGTAATTAAATAAATGAATTTGGAATTTTGGTTTTGAACTTTCTCAATATTTATTACGTAAATTCGGCGTAGTATTAATGGATTCAACAGTTTATACATCCGGCATAGAAATGGATGGATCTAGATACTCCAGGGTAAATATATGCTGCAAATTAGAATAAGTTGTTCTCTTTATGTTTTTTATGAAATTCTAGGTCTAGATAGCTAGGTTTGATTTAAGAATTTGCATTGTTATTATGTAACAACTGGAACATAACCTACAAAATGAAACATTTCTAAGCGAAAAATGTTATGGTTTAATGGAGATTGAAACCAATAATTTTGGTTAAGCCGTTTGAGCTCATCATAATCTTCCGGGAAAACATTTCAAAACATTAACCTCGAACTAAGTCTAAAAAAGAAATAATATCTGAGCATTTCAAAGTGATATTGTTTGAATCATATTTAACTGTATTAATTAATTTACCATTTGGTGATTAGGTTTTAGTTTGTGGGTTGTGAACCCATGGCAATATGTATTGCATGCTCCAATTCCTATATACATGAGGCCCTGGTTATCTTAAGAAATGGAGTGTTGCTAGTGATGTTAAAGAAACTTGGTGAAATAATATTAAAAAAGAGTTTCAGTAATCAAATTTCTTGGGTTTCCTCAATTGAAATAAGGATGAACCAGCCGCCTAGCAACAAATCACAATTGCATAGAAATAATGACAAATAAGATTTATGTATTTGATATATTTGTAAATAAAATCATCTTATACGATAGATAACTAATTGCACTAGTCCCCCTATTCTTCCCAACTTAAGCCTGCTACACAAAAGGTAAATTATATACACCATTTTGTCATAAAACAACATAAGATTTAAATGGATGCATGTACTTGCAATTGGGGTATGAAGGAAAATCCTTATAAAACATCACAAACATGTGACACTGTGCATAGGACACTACAGTCATTTTTTTGTTATTTTCATCAAAGAGATCATACAAGTTCTTCCTTCCAATTGCAATTTCTTCCTTCTATTGTTGCTTCCATATCTGATCGTTTTCTAAAAGATTCATTTGGAGGTCCAACTACATAGGATGACAGCTAGAAACTGGACTTGTTTCTCTTGGATTACACCAAGTCTTCGTTTTTGTGGCTGAATTGTAATAATATATTTTCCATGTCTACAATCATTGATGAATTCAATGACCAACAAAATAAACCATTAATAAAAGAGAAACACAATTTGTAATCAAGAAAAAACGAGAAGAATGAAACAAACTTGAAGGTGAATTCAATGACAACAACAACAACAAAAAACATGAATAGAAGAGAAACACAATATGTAATCAAGAAAAAAATTGGAGGAAGATAACCCAAACGTGAAGCTCGATACCAATACTAGCAATTTATCCATCAACACCAATCTCATCACCATGTTTAGAATTTCCTGAATTCCAACTCCGTTTTCTCTTCTTAGATACGTCTTTAAACATCTTCTTAGATCCTACAAGCCTTTAGTACTGAACCTTGAAAAAATATAGGGTTTCAAGGGGTCAACTAGGGTTTAAAGGAAAACGACCCGAGCCGGGGAGAACAAATCTAAATCGATCTAAGCTACAAATTAATGTGAGAATTTTGAAAGACTCTCATATTATATAGATAAATGGTGGAGAAATTTTGAGGTATATATTAACTCTGGGAAAGACATATGTACTGAATGCCATCAGATACTACAAAATATCTCTTAAAGTTGGAAGCCAATGTTAAAAGACTTGGAAGTTTCTCTGCAGATTAAATTGTTTATATGGTTACTTCGTAATGTTCCATAGCACCCAAGTGGTGGAAACAAAATGAGAATTCGTTGGAGTATAAATGCATGTTGTTTGCATCGATTAGGATCTTAATTGAAAGCATTGAGAGAACGTAAGAGGAATGAATATGGCAGGATTATAAGAGATCTTGTAGGTAAGAAGTGACTGTGAAGCAACTCTTTCTTTTACTACTAACCTAAAGTCATTCAATCAATACCCACCTTCAACACTTTTCAATTCCATTTATACAACATTTAAGTTTCCCTTAAATGCTTATTTCTTCATGGCGTGGGCTACCCAAAAAAAATGCCAACTGCTTTCAGTTAATCCATTAATTTGATTTCTAGTGTAAGATATAATGCTTTGTGTGTATGAAACTTACTCTTATATGCCCTCCATAAATTGCAGTCACGATCTGAAAATGGATCAACTCACTTTCCTTTCATTACCAAACTCTTAATCATATCCTCAATTCTCAATGGAAATAAATAAATTAGCGTAGAAATAATTTTTTATCTAAGCAAATTAATGATTAATAGACAAACACATGTAAAGGATATTCAAACCAGAATGATAACAGAGTTCACCAAACCCCCTGGCTACGTCTCCGGGTTTGAAAAGTACCGAATCGTTCTTATTAATATTTCTTCATGCAATTTACATTAGAATCTTGAGGTGCTCTCCCATCTTGGGAAGCCTTCTCCTAAGGCTCTCACATGAACTTAGTTAAGCAATACCTACTCACTTAACTTCTCAATGCATAGGAAAAACTTCAAAGAATGTTCTCTGTTGTTCGTCGAATGCACATCGTCAACATAAATATTTTGGGTTGTTGTTTCCCTGAACGGGAAAGGTGTGGCCTTAGGGGATAGCAAAGAGCCGGGTGTTGTCACCTGATCCTAGCTCCTCCGTTTAGGCTAACTCCTAACGAAGCCAAGGGGGGTAGTCCCTAAAAAGGTTGTCTAAGGCTATTAATTTTTTTTTTAATAACTCTTAGATGGAAGATGAGAATTAGTGTTGTTTAGGAGTTTTGATATACATGAAAAAGGACCAATTATGCAATCCACATTGCAATTTGCAAAACACCAAATAAATGATGAGACAGATATTAAGGCATACACGCATAAAATAACTTAAACAAATGGACAAATGATCCAAACCAGAGGATGCAAAAATAAACAGACCAGTGCCTAAAAAAGGAGTTGGGATGCTGAAAATCTAAGTCTTGGATGTTTGTGAGATCGTTTTGCAAATGTACTTGGTCAAATTTTACTGTACGTTTTATGAATGATCTTGTTAACTAGGCGAGGGGGATTTCCACTTGGAAATATAACCAAAAATACTCTAAGTGGCTCCGTTCAAGCACATGTTGGATAATGCGATTTACAGTCAGGCGTTCGATGACTTTCCATCTACTGCGAAACATGGAGAGCTACCCAGCGTACCCACTAAGAGATTGGCCACTCAGAATATTGCGCTAAATGCAGGGTGGTAAATTTTATTATGATGGCAATTGGAATTATATCTGTGAATCAAATAGCTACAGTGCTTTTGGGTATCCCGATCTGGTAGAGCATACACACTGTAAAAATAAGTAAATTCCAATTTTATGGGGATGGTGAGTTGCTAATTTTATTAACAAGCAAAGCTCTCCGACAAAGAGTGCTCTTGATCCACCTTATGGTGAGATTCAAGAGTCTTATCTAATCTAGAATGCAGATGCAATGCAATAATGCTCTCCGACAAAGAGTGCTCTTGACTTGTCTTATGACAAGTTCAAGAGGCTTTGGGTTCCTTTTAAGACTTTATTAATCAAAGAGAAAGAAATATAAGGAAATAAATGGCATGCATGTAATGAAATTAAACTAGCAATTAGTGAAAATAAAACTAAGTCTAAAATAATCTAAGCTAAGCAAAGATAATAAAAAAATCACACCAAACACACTTCCCCCAAATAGGGGAAGTAAGAAAAACGTGGGAGGCTTGACCCCACTAGTCCTTTTTATTAATAAGTTACGACTTTGGGAATTTAAACATTTTGAAAAGAAATTGGAAAACTAGAAGATTGAAACAAGCTTTAATAGTTTTTACAAAGGATGTATTTTTCGTTTATACTTGTCTTCTTGGTTTTTTGAGTTTTTTCTTCAATTTCCTCAAGTCGTGTTTTCTTGGTTCACTTCCTTGGTACCTGCACAAGAAAGCCAAACACTCATGCACACATTATTTGTCAATAAAATATAGATGTAACTAGATGCCAAAGAAAAATGAAACTATTCAAAGTACACAGTTACTCTTTTTTAATGCAATTTGTAGTCTTTTTTGAATGAAAACTAGATGCAAAATTTTACATGCAAAGCAAGAAAGAGGAAGAGGGTAAAATGGAGCTAAAAGGGAGAAAAAAGAAGGCTGAAAATAAAGAGAAAAAGAGAGAAAAAGAAGGTGTGAACAACAGTAAAGAAGGCTGCAAAAAAGTGAAGGCAGAGGCTGAAAATAAGGGAAAAAGAGGGCAGCCAACGAAAGGAAGAGTTGGTTGCAAAAAAGAGATAAATGGGGTAGTGAACTAAGCAAAAATAGGGCTGCAAAAATTGGAAAAAATGGGGCAGCCAACAAGGAGAAGGATGGCTGCAAAAATTTGAAGAATAGAGGGCAACGCAGAGTGAAGAAAGTGGGGAGAAAAAAAAGCAAGAGAAAAGAAGATGTAAAACAAGGTAGAACAATGAGACAAAATCGAGATGAAGAAGTGAGGAAGAATATCAACATAAGGGAAAAATAAAGAGGTAAAAACAGAGAGTGGAAAGAAGAAGAAAGATAGATCTCGAATTCAAAGGAAGTTTTAAATCTTAAGTTTATGAAAGATAGGAAAAATCCCCTTTTGGCTGTGTTTCTCGACTGGAAAATAAGCGCTTTGTATGCCCTACACAGTGAAAGCGTTAGATAAAAAACTCATGCTTCGTGAAGAGGTGGTTGAGCTTCAACCCCTTCTCCACCTTCGATGATCCATGAAACACAATTCTCAATCAAAAAAACACAAGATCAAATGCCAGAATGTTTAATCAATAAAATATCTGAAAACAGTGGTATACCTACTACTTCCTGTTCAATTCAGACATTCAATAGATTTCACATAGATAATCAAATTATAACGCTAAATGATTACCCTAGTGTGCTAGATTTATAGCCTTCCTAAGCTAGCAATGATCATGTACTTTGCAAAAAGAAAAGAATAAGTTTAAGAAAGATGTCACCTCCCACAAGATGAAAAATCAAGCACCAAGAACCCACGCATGGACCTCCAAAGTCACGTTATTCCATTCATTAAACAAATAAAAATGTTACAATTTGAGCAGATGTCTCTTGCCAATTCTCCATATGCAAATGGGAAGAAGAGACTCTTATTTATACAAAAAGAAAAGAAAGATAGGGCATAAAGCCCTAAATTCGGACTAAGAGTAACACCAAAGTGAAACTCCTAACTGACTGAAGCTTCGACAGTTGATTCAGAGTTGAACTAAGTTGTAACTGAGTGCTAGAGTAATGAGGGGGGTTGAGGTGGCTCAATACCCTTCAGTCTTATCACCCAACCAATAGATGAAAAACACTTAACAAATTGAACTACCAGCTAAAGGAGGATGTTTATGATTGAGAATTTAACTGTTGCACTCCAATACTTGATTTGAAACTAATTGATACTGATTGGAATCATCTTCGATAAATTAAGCTGAGCTAATTANATTTGGCCTTTTTTGGAGATATTTTGATTTTCTCCAATTTATTATTTTTTATTATTTTAATTAATATTTCTCATTTTTTGGGTTTTTTGAGAAAATATTAATTTCAAAGCCAAATAATAGTTTGAAACTTAGGATAAGTGTGTCTAGGGGTTAAATGAGTGTTTTGGCTTAGAAAATAAGTGTTTATTTGCCAAAAACACCCCCCGGACCACTCAATTATTACAAATTAAAAAAAATCAATTAAACCAAGTCAAAATGGTTTAATTAATTGAAAATTTTAATTAATTCCCTATAGTCAAAAAATAAAAATTAAAAAACTCAACGCCGTCGGTAAAAAAATTTGTTGACAATTTTTCAGAGTATCTCGGGGCTTAGGAAACGACCATAGAACATACCAATAGTGTATAGTAGGTTCATATTTACTAGTTGGACTCTAATAACCCCTCAAGGCCCAAATTTCAAAATCGGGCATTCCAGCTTTGGAGGAAGCGGGAGAAAAAATCATCGATTCTACTCGGCTATAGGCAAAGCATAATCGACAAGGGAAAAAACTCCATGGAATACCTTAGTTGAAATTTACGTCTTAGGGGACCGAGTCACTCAAAACCCCTACTAGCACACTTTATTACAAAAACCCCATGGGGCATGGCCATTTCAACATAAAAATAAAAATGGCTAGCCAAAATTGGCTAGGCAAAACATTCTGAACTTTGGTTGCACTAGACATGAACATTGACCATGTTCATCAAATGCGGCTCCACAAGAGGTTCAACTATGGTACAAAATAGTTAGTAACATCTAGCTCCAACTACCGGACGTGTGCTCGATCTAATCTCTTATGCAAGGAGAGCATACGAGAACACCCGAATATTCATTTTCTATATCCTATAAAAACATCTCAACTTGACAAGAAAACCTCAGTAGCACAAGTTTTATGAAAACGAGCCAATGATCCAAAAGTTGCTTTATTCAAAGGAATGACAAAACTTAAAAATTTTATTTATTCCTAAGTATAGAAAGAAAATGCTAAAAGTAAATGCTCACTTTAAGGAGCCCATTTTCCTACTCTAAGCATGATATCAAAAAAGGTTAGGTGTAATAAAAAATCTAGTGTAGCCACCTAAGCATTTTATTAATATAAAAAGGTTGTTCCTTGTCTTTGGTTGCCAGCCAAAGCAAGAATATTATATTCAAAAAATGCAAACCTACATGATGATCCAGAAAAAGAGGGTTGGGTGGGAAATCATGAATAATGTCGTCAAACTTATTCCCAAACTAGTAGGTGCTCGTGCAAGTTGCCTCTATCCAAGATTGGATAGGACTGATGTTCGAATTTGTATGATGAGGTGGCTCATCGTACTCATCAAAGGGGCTTATATGATGATAACTCCGTGTAAGCCCTAAACTGCTCCAGGTCATAAGGAACATCTATGTGTGAAGATGATGGCTGAGAAAAAACTTCAACTAGTTGCACCCCATCTGATTCTTCACTTCACTACTTCTCCAAGTCCTTATTACAGACACTCAAATACAATTATGACTAATCATATTAAAACTCTGACTTCTCTTCTTTACAACTTTCATAAGTGTCAAAATAAACATCCCCTTTTTTGGATGCATCATAGATTGAACTTCCATAAATTTCTGAATAAACACACCCCTTGCTAGACATATCATAGATGGGATTCTCAAAAAGATCACCCCCATCTATGTAAGATATGAGAGAGTGTTCATCACTGGTACCAAGTCCGTGTAGTATCTTCATCCTCCTTATGGTTGTAACAATCCTCTTCAAAAAGATGGGTTTCAAAGATATCATAAGGGTCCCAACTTTCCAAATATTCGTCATAAGGTGGAGAGCATGAAGGATTGTCATCATACAAAACTTCAAGTAAAGTCTCGTAGTTATCATCCATGTTAGATGTAAGGGACTCTTCCTCACTTGTATCATATCCGTGGCTATATCCCTCCTCATGATCATAGTCATCTTCTTTAGAAAAGAGGTCACAAGGTAGTAAAACTTCCAAACTATCAACATTATGTTCATTTGTAGGCTTAGTACAAAAGTTCTTAGTGAGGTTATCCAATTGTTGACTATAATCTATGGCCTAGCTCCAGGTTTCTATGGTGACAGGATGGAGCTAACCAACTGTGTTAATGTACTCGGGCTCTCTTGAATATTGTTTTGCCTCTCTCGAACTTTCTCTGGAAACATTATGCATGTCACTTACATGGTTTATATACTCAGGCTCGCTTAATGATGCTTTAGGACCACAACCCTCTAGAAAACCATGCTCCTGAACATAGCATGCATGATGGCAAGAAGATTCCTCATGAAAGTATTTACATGCCCTAAAAAATTGTGTGTAAGGTTCAACCATGTTAGCAGACTCTAGCTGATGAGGAGGCCTCTGTTCATGGTTGGGTGTTTTTCTTTGCCAATTTACTTTTGGAGGAAATGTTCTTGGGACAGGTTGTGACTGCGCTCTTTCCATACTGATGACCTTGTTCTGCATTTCTCTCATTTGGGCTAGATGCTTATCTTCCATTCTCTCAAGTTTTTCCTTTATTTGGGCTAGATGCTTATCTTCCATTCTTTCAAGTCTTTCCTTCATTTCCATCATTTGTTTTTTATAAGAATCCTCTTCTTTATATTCATTTGAATTCAAAGGAGTTGAGGACCTTGAATAACCAGGAAGCTCGGATTCACCTGAAGACTGCATATTTCTGTCAATTTTGACTTCCATCTCTTGTGCGTTTAGAAGAGTAATGGGTTCTTTATCCCTAATCTGATATTGCATCTTCCCACTAAGTGCTTCAATGTAATAAAGCAAGATAAATGGTGCAGGTGGTTTATAAGTGGCAGGAATGCCATTAGGTAGTTCTGTGAATCTTTGGTTGAACTCATCCACAATCTCATTCTCATTCTTCTTTATGTTTGTTAAAGAATCCAGTTGATGCCTAGGTTCCTTCTTTTCACCAAACTTGTTAGTGAAAGAAGTCTTGAAAGCTTCAAGTGTAGCAAAGGCGTTGTCTGGTAAATTGTTGTACCAATCACAAGCCCTTCATCCAAGGAAAGAACGAAAAGTTTCATGTAGACATCATCAAGTTGATGTGCAGGATCACTGATAAAGGCATTGACACATCTGGAGTAAATTCTGAGATGCATAGCGGAAGTAGTGGCATCAGTGCTAGTGAACATAGGGAGCTTCTCTACGGATTTTTCTGGAAGACGACGGGGTTGACCTGCTATCTGTGAGAAGTCGAGTTGAGTTAAATACTTACCCATTATGTCTGAAAAACAATTTTGGTTATTATTTTCTCCAAACAAGTTACGGATGTCTAAAACAATCTCAGATCCAAGATTCTCAAGGATCCTACGAGAAGCTAGCTTATTCAATCTCTTCCTATAAAGTAGTTCGGGATTTGGGATGAAATTAAGTAAGCCTTCATAGTTTCTTCTAGTTGAATACCTTAGTAAGTTATTTGATATTGGAGTCGCTAGATGGACTCAAGTCTAATTTCAGAAAGTTGATTGGACTAAAAATCTATCAAAAAGGTAGAAAACTAAGAAAAAACTAACGTTAAATTCGTTTAGGAAAAAAAAAATTGTCCCCGGCAACAACGCCAGAAATGTTGTCCGCTGAATGCACACCGTCACCAGAAATATTTTGGGTTATTGTTTCCTTGAGCATGAAAGGTGTGGCCTTGGGGGAAAGCAAAGAGCTAGGTGTTGTCACTTGATCCCAACTCCTCCATTTAGGCTAACTCCTAACGAAGCCAAGGGGGGTAGTCCCTAAAAAGGTTGTCTAAGGCTCTTAAATTTTTTTTTAATAACTCTTAGATGGAAGATGAGAATTAGTGTTGTTTAGGAGTTTTGATATACACGAAAAAATACCAATTATGCAATCCACGTTGCTATTTGCAGAACACGAGATAAATGATGAGACAGATATTAAGGCATCCACGCATAAAATAACTTAAACAAATGGACAAATGGTCCAAACCAGATGATACACAAATAAACAAAACAGTGCCTCAAAAATGGAGTCAGGATGCTGAAAATCTAAGTCTCGGATGTTTGTGAGATTGTTTTGCAAATGTAGTTGGTCAAATTTCATGTACGTTTTATGAATGATCTTGTTAATTAGGTGAGGGGGGTTTCCACTTGGAAATATAACCAAAAATACTCTAAGTGGCTCCGTTCAAGCACATGTTGGACAATCCGGTTTGCAGTCAGGCGTTCGATAACTTTCCAACTACTGCGAAACAAGGAGAGGTGCCCGGTGTACCTACTAAGAGATTGGCCACTCATAATATTGCGCCAAATGCGGGGTGGTAAACTTTATTATGATGGTAATTAGAATTATATCTATGAATCAAATAGCTACAGTGCTTCTGGGTATCCTGATTGGGTAGAGCATACACACTGTACAAATAAGTAAATTCCAATTTTATGGGGATGGTGAGTCGCAAATTTTATTAACAAGCAAAGCTCTCCGACAGAGAGTGCTCTTGATCCACCTTATGGTGAGATTCAAGAGTCTTATCTAATCTAGAATGCAGATGCATTGCAATAATGCTCTCCGACAGAGAGTGCTCTTGACTTGTCTTATGACAAGTTCAAGAGGCTTTGGGTTCCTCTTAAGACTTCATTAATCAAAGAGCAATAAATATAAGGAAATAAATGGCATGCATGTGATGAAATTAAACTAGCAATTAGTGAAAATAAAAGGAAGTCTTAAATAATCTAAGCTAAGCAAAGATAAAAAATCACACCAGACACACTTCCCCCAAATAGGGGAAGTAAGAAAAACGTGGGAGGATTGACCCCACTAGTCCTTTTTATTAATAAATTACAACTTTGGGAATTTAACCATTTTCAAAAGAACTTGGAAAACTAGAAGATTGAAACAAGCTTTAATAGCTTTTACAAATGATGTATTTTTCGTGTATACTTGTCTTCTTGGTTTTTTGAGCTTTTTCTTCAATTTCCTCAAGTCTTGTTTTTTTTATTCACTTCCTCAGTACCTGCACAAGAAAGCTAAACACTCATGCACACATTATTTGTCAATAAAAAATAAATCTAACTAGATGCCAAAGAAAAATGAAACTATTGAAAGTACAAAATTACTCTTTTTAATGCAATTTGTAGTCTTCTTTGAATGAAAACTAGATGCAAAATCTTACATGCAAAGTAAGAAAGAGGAAGAGGGTAAAATGGAGCAAAAAGAAGGCTGAAAATAAAGAGAAAAGAGGGAAAAAGAAGGTGCAAACAGCAGTAAAGAAGGCTGCAAAAAAGTGAAGGAAGAGGCTGAAAATAAGGGAAAAAGAGGGCAGCCAACGAAAGGAAGAGTTGGCTGCAAAAAAGAGAGAAACGGGACAGCGAACTAAGAAAAAAGAGGGCTGCAAAAATTGGAAAAAACGAGGCAGCCAACAAGGAGAAGGATGGCTGCAAAAATTTGAAGAATAGAGGGCAGCGAAGAGTGAAGAAAGTGGGCAAAAAAAAGCAAGAGAAAAGAAGGTGTAAAACAAGGTAGAACAAAGAGAAAAATAGAGAGAAAAAAAGCGAGATGAAGTAGTGAGGAAGAATATCAACAGAAGGGAAAATAAAGAGGTAAAAACAGAGAGTGGAAAGAAGAAGAAAGATGGATCTTGAAATCAAAGGAAGTTTTAAATTTTAAGTTTATGAAGGATAGGAAAAAAACCCTTTTGGCTGTGTTTCTTTACTGAAAAATAAGTGCTTTGTATGCCCTGCACGGTGAAAGCATTAGATAAAAAAATCATGCTTCCAGAAGAGGTGGTTGAGCTTCAACCCCTTCTCCACCTTCGGTGATCCCTGAAACACAATTCTCAATCAACAAAACACAAGATCAAATGCCAGAATGTTTAATCAATAAAATATCTGAAAACAATGGTGTACCTACTACTTCCTGTTCAACTCAAACATTCAATAGATTTCACATAGATAATCAAATTATAACGCTATATGATTACCCTATTGTGCTAGATTTATAGCCTTCCTAAGCTAGCAATGATCATGTACTTTGCAAAAAGAAAAGAATAAGTTTAAGAAAGATGTCACCTACCACAAGATGAAATCAAGCACCAAGACCCCACGCATGGACCTCCAAAGTCACTTTATTCCATTCATTAAACAAATAAAGCTATCACAATTTGAGTAGAGGTCGCTTTCCAATTCTCCATATACAAATGGGAAGAAGAAACTCTTATTTATACAAAAAGGAAAGAAAGATATGACATAAAACCCTAACTCCGGACTAAGAGTAACACCAGACTGAAACTTCTGACTCACTGAAGCTTTGACAGTTGATTCAGAGTTGAACTGAGTTGTAACTAAGTGCTGGAGTAATGAGGGGGGTTGAGGTGGCTCAATCCCCTTCAGTCTTATCACCCAACCGATAGATGAACAACACTTAACAAATTGAAATGCCAGCTAAAGGAGGACGAATTTCTGATTGAGAGTTTCACTGTTGCACTCCGATACTTGATCTGAAACTAATTGATACTGATTGGAATCATCTCTGATAAATTAAGCCGAGCTAATTAGCCCTTTATTTTATTCATTTTGGCATTTTTTGAAAATATTTTGATTTTCCCCAATTCATTATTTTTTATTATTTTAATTAATATTTCTCATTTTTGGGTTTTTTGAGAAAATATTAATTTCAAGGCCAAATAATAGTCTGAAACTTAGGATAAGTGTGTCTAGGGGTTAAATGAGTGTTTTGGCTTAGAAAATAAATGTTTATTTGCCAAAAACACCCCCCATACCACTTAATTATTAAAAAAATTCAATTAAACCATGGTCAAAATGGTTTAATTAATTGAAAATTTTAATTAATTCCCTATAGTCAAAAAATAAAAAATAAAAAACTCAACGCTGCTAGTATAAAAAAAAAATTGACAATTTTTCAAAGCATCCCAGGGCTTAGGAAATGACCATAGAACATACCAATAGTGTCTAGTAGGTTCATATTTACTAGTTGGACTCTAATAACCCCCCAAGGCCCAAATTTCAAAATCGGGCATTCCAGCTTTGGAGGAAGCGGGAGAAAAACTCATCGATTATACTCGACTATAGGAAAAGCATAATCGACAAGGGAAAAGACTCCGTGGAATACCTTATTTAAAATTTACATCTTAGGGGACCGAGCCACTCAAAACCCCTACTAGCACACTTTATTACAAAAACCCCATGGGGCATGGTCATTTCAACAAAAAAATAAAAATGGCTAGGAAAAACATTCTGAACTTCTGTTGCACTGGACATGAACATTGACCATGTTCATCAAATGGAGGCTCGACAGGAGGTTCAACTATGGTACAAAATAGTTAGTAACACTCTCCAACCAATCTCTCCCTCCTTCTCCATATGAGAGGTTTAATAGTTTTCTCATGGATGTTTAATCATCACCCATGTTAAGGAGAAAATATCTCCCATGATCCCCTAAAGTAGGATCAGGTGACACCTTAAGGGGGTATGTGGAGGAAAATGCCTCATCATCCTCTATGAAGATCTCAACACCCCTTAGGTTTATTAAACCAACTCATGAGGTGGATTCTCTCACCTTTTAATTTCTTTTTTTACAAATAAAAAAGAGAATTAATGTTCACATCTACATCAAATTCTATGTTACATAGTTTGTTCACAAAATTTCAAATGAAATACTTTATGAACACTTTGTCGAAGAAATCCCCCTTTCTGCTGTAACTTCAACCTGGCATTTCTTCCTCATGCGAAGTCCATTTGACCTAGTTCAAGTTGTATTTGAAATATTTCTACGATCTCTTAGATGATTGACCAACTGCAAATAAAATGAAGTCCTCCTTCATTCTTAGACTAAGACGATCCTCCTGGATCAAATCTCCCCACTGAAAGGACTTTTGGACCTCCAAAAGTATCAACTAATGGTCAAAAAAAGAATTTTTGTCTTCTCTTCCTTCAAAGCTCAGTCCATAGTTGTCTTTGATTTACTTGGACTAGTGTGCTTACATCTATTGCCAATTTAGGGTGTTGGGCACCGCTGATCATGCACCCAAAAATTGTAATTACAATGATTTTTGAACGTTTCAATAACGCTTTTAATCATGATGCATTTTTACAAAAAAAAAAAAAAAAAACATTTAAATGAAATGACAATCAAAAGTATTGAAACTCTATGGTTTCAAAACCCATACTTCAAAAAGTGGAACTTTGAAATTTTATCTCTACAAAAAGACATTTGATATTGCATTTATTACCAATAGCAATTCCTGATGCTACGTTTGTCGATTCTCAAAAGAAACCTCTGCAAATTGGATGACACCACCAAACTGGATGCACAGGTCATGCAACAATGGTTCCATGGGATTTCAACGAGATTTTTGTCAAGCTTCACAGACTATACATCCAAACTCTGTAGATCTCTATCAATTTTCAGCGCAAGTGATTGACAGTCGATCTATTTGCGAGACCCCGCAATTGGTGAAAAATAGTATTTGTCATAGTAGATCGATCACCTATCTCGCCCGCCTCTGTATAATATTTGATGTCTTATTTTGACCTTGTGTGGAATTCAAAAGTAGCTACGATGGCTGTTCATAAAAGTTGAGCACTCTTTCCTTGGAGGTCCCTCTATCAGGCAGTGGATCTGAGTGATACCAACTCTCTACAACCTGCGGAGAAACAAGTTCTTCATCCTCCTAGGATGTGAGATTTTACATTTTCCAATTGTTGCTTCTCACACTCCTTGACAATGGAAGCATCCTCAAAAACATCAAGTCCTACCTCATATTGACGTGGACTGATTGATTGTCCTCATAGGTGCTCTTGGGCTTTGACCGGACGTCCTTCATTAAGTGCTCCAGCATGGGTTTGTTCATCCTTAGAAGTGGAATTGCCTCTTCTACGCTCAATTTATGGAGCCACGTTCTATTCTATCATGATCTGTTTTAAGCTTATCTCATGGATCTCCCAGATGGTTTCTCCTTCACCCATTACCAATTAAAAATTCCAACCCAAGCTCTTCCCTAAACGTTTGGGTGGTGACCATTTCCATTTGTCGTTTCACGGGCTATTTGGATGGACACTTAAGTGTCAATTATAGAGTATATCAGTCATGATATATCAGGCCAAATATTATTCCCAACGGGATTATATTGATCTTTCAACCATGTGATCATAGACATTCACAATGACGATTTCAACCGACTGACACATGTGTGATCCAACAACTCTTTCTCACCGAGTCTATTGGTAACAATAAAGTCAGATCTATTGGCCAACTTTTCCACAAATTGACAGAGGATTCTATCTTGCGCATGAAGAATTTGCAAAATGTCTTCTTCACTTTCGCATATCAAAACGTTGAGGATGTTTTCAACAATATCAATATTTGGATTCCTTAACCGTGGGTTTATCCCTGATTGGAAGCTCCATCTCCACAGAGTGCGAAGGTAACTACTTCCCCTTGGAATACTTATGTGTAAATTCCAAACCGCAGCCAAGGGGAACCTGGGTGCCCATTATTCCTTGTCCTCCATAAAATCCATTCTTCTTCTTGTAGAAATGCATGGATGCTCCTTTCCTATGAGAACACCCTTTTGTTCTTCCCATCAGTTTTGCGAAAAGTTCAAACAATGGTCTCTACAGGCCATAATAATACAATCTTTTCTTATGAGGGTAGTATACAAAATCTCGGTCGTATTCTCAGATTTCCTTTTTGCCACAAAACAAACCACACAACAAATTCCATTCCTGTTCATATCAATCACTCGGTGCACAGATCGATATATCTATAGCAAATAACAATGCATACAACACTTGTGCATATCAGATTGTAAAATTTGCTATGGAAATTTACATCTATATATTTTTTAACAAAATCAATTTTATCTATGGAAATATTTTGATAGCAACAAAAGTTAGTCTTGTAAAACTGTGATCCATTTTCCACCAAACCAATTTAAGAAACCTTCTTGCAGATGTATTTCTTGAGAAACTCATTCAAGGGTATTAATGTCACACTTTATTTCTTCATTTACATCTTCTTGGCTTGGTCTATCTTGCGCAATTCATCTCCAAATTTGTTAATGACGAATAAGATCTTTCTCCTTCTTTATACGAAGGGAAGGACTTCCTTCTTCTGGTTTACTTATAACTGCACCTTTTCTTCTTCCATAGGCTTTAGATTTCCAACATCATGCAACATTATGATTCTTTCCTCTACAGAAAGTACAGAAAAAAAAAATTGCCATCGTACCTTGGATTTTTCTTAACTGCATTATGTTGAGTAAAATAGTTGTCATTAATGTCAAGACTGTTAACAAAAGTCAAAGATATGGTGGCGGGCTGAAACCTCAGAATGACAAATGAATAACCCTATAGCAAGTTGAACGACTGAGATCGATTATCCAAGTAAATCGATGGCTCACAATCTTCTTGTTGAATGAACTAAGCGGCTGAGGATCAGTTTCGCAAAAGATAGGCGAAAGGATGAAGTTCTACAGAGATCAAAATCAGACGGTTGAGATTAGTTCCACTAAAAGAGATCGACGATGTGGAAGAAAAATGCGGAAAGAGAATTACGGAAGTAATGTTTAAAGATTTTATGAACCCACAATCCGCAACCCGCGATATGGAAGATCAAAGGTCAGGAAAGACTCCGCAAGAAATCGATGGTGCGGAATAAAAATGTGGAAAGAGAATTGCTGAAGTAACATTTAAGATTTTATGAACCCGCAATCCAAAAGATCGAAGGCCAGGAAAGACTCCGCAAGAGATCGACGGTACGGAAGAAAGATTGCAGAAAGGAAATTACAGAAAGCAATTAAGCCATCGTGAACCCGCATCCCGCAATCTAGAGATCGATGCTCATGGAGAAGCCTGATGGAGATCAACGGTGGGGATTCGCCGAAGTGCAGAAAGTGGAAAGGCGGAAAGAAATTAAGCCAAAATCGTGAACCCACATCCCGCAATCTAGAGATCGAAACTTGGTGTGGAAATACGATCAAATCAACTGTCTGGATAGTATCTGGAGAAGAAGATTACAAAAACACCAGAAAACGATAAACAGGGTTGCGAAAATAGATCCCGAGTTGTGGGAAGAATGAAACGGTGCTCTTGCTAAAAGTTAACGATGAAATGACGTGACGGTTGAACGGGTAGATGATGAATAGTTGTGTCTGTAAGTAAACAGTCACAATCCAAAACAAAAAAGTGCAGCTATTGAGAGATGTGTTGATAGGAAATAGGTAGAGGGTATTTATTGAATGAATGTGTAAAGAATTAATTGTCTCTATCAGTTAGCTTGACAGAGTCAAAAGTGAATAGTTTACAACTATTCCAAAAGACTGAGAAAATAAGTACAGCGTGGCAAGGTGGTGCTAGGGAAGGCCACAGCTCTGCAGGAGGTCGTAGCTAGAGAACAAGGTGTCATAACATCCTTGTATGTTGCAGCACATAGAAATACATAGGTTTGTTGTAGCATCCTTGTCTGTAGCTGCAGGCAAAATCTAGGGTGTGTTTATATCCTTTATGTAGTAGCAGCTAAACAATTTTGTAAAATTCATCTTATTAATGAGTTTGTGTTGATGGTTTTCTCATTGGGTTTTCCATGATAAAATATGTGTCTTGATTGTTGATTTTTGTGTATTTAATGTTTAAAAATACAATATTGATTCACCCCCCCCTATCAGTATTGTGGGATAAATCAACAATTGGTATCAGAGTGGGTTCCTTCACAACAACTTAACCACCGGAAGGAAGATCCCATCCAAAAATCACAATGGATCAACAAGAAGGATTGGCCACTAACAAACCTCCACTATTTACTGGAGAAAATTATGCTTACTGGAGTGTAAGAATGAGGTGTCATTTGATGTCCCTGGGATGGAAGGTTTGGGAAGCAACATAAAAGGAGCATAATATAGGAAACCAATACTCTACGGACACAGTTGAACTAGGTGAATATGAAGGTAATTCCAAAGCCCTAAACATAATCTTAAGTAGTTTAACAAATTATGTATTTACTAAAGTTATGCAATGCACATCTACCAAACAAGCTTGGAACAAGTTGAAAGTTATCTATGAAGGAGAATCAAAAGTCAAAGAATCCAAACTTCAAACATATAAAGGTCAATTCGAAAGTATTAAAATGAAAGAAGAAAACAATATCAGTGAATACCTTCTTAGTGTAGATGAAGTTGTTAATGCGATCAGACGGCTTGGAGGAAAATTAAAAGAAAAAAAAGTGGTAAGAAAGGTACTAAGAACATTACCAATGAGATATGACCCAAAGGTATCTACCCTAGAAGAACGAGATGACCTTAAAAAGGTAACAATGGATGAGTTACATGGAATTATCACTGCATATGAGATGAGAACATGACAAAATGGATCTTCAAGAAAAGAAGCAACTTTTAAATGCTCTTTAAAAAATCAATAAGAAAACCCAAATGATAAGCTCTTTTTATTAACAAACTTGAAAGAGGGACTGGAAAATACAAGGGGAAGTTACCGTTAAAGTGTTGTAATTGTGGAAGGATTGGACATTTTGCCTCTAAATGCACCTACACTAAACAAGATGAGAATGAAGATAAAGAAACTTCAAATTTCAAAAAAGGGTAAACCAAGAAACAAGGAAAAACCCTATGAGAAAAAGAAAATTGTATACACCATGGAAGACAATGAAGATTCAGATGGAAGTGAAGTGGAAGAAACTGAAGTTTTATTTATGGGTCTAGATACTCAAGCCGCAAATAGTGACTCAGATGTAGAAGGAGAAGTAGACCTAAGAGCTTAACTTGTTAGAGCCCTTGAAGAACTTGAGAAATGTAGGAAAAAGAACAGACAATCAAATCTTATCATCAGTCAGTTGGAAGCTCAACTTCTAGATTCCAAAAAGGTTGAGGAGGACCTAAACCTACAATTCAAAAGAAGAATACAGGAGTCTCAAAAGCTTGCAAAAGAAATCATGCAATTTAAGAGAAATCTTGATGAAGGATCTATCAAATCAAAGTTTGAGAATAGCTCAAGGATTCTAGATGACAATCTAAGTAGCCAAAGACCATCAAGTGATAGGTCTGGTTTGGGGTTCATTAAAGAGAAGAAGCCAGTGAGTTTTATTGTCACCAATTAAGAAGGAAGTAAGAAAAGCTATGCTGAAGTACTAAAGACTCCAGCTAAAAAGGAAGGAAGCAAGAAAGCAGGCTTAATTTCTCAAGATAAAAATAGAAATAGTACAACACCTAAGAGACTAAACAGATATCTACAGATCTTTTTAGGTCACTTCTATTCTTGTAATAATTTTTGTCATAAAACTTTAAATTGAAAAGCTAAAAGAAAGGTTTCTAAATACAAGAAGAAGTCATAGAGTAATAAGTCAAAGGGAAATAATAATCTTTTTACAGTACTCCAAAAATATGACATAGAATGTTATAAGTGTAATAACCATGGACATATGGTAAGAGATTGTAAACTGAAGACTCTTACAAGGAATATTGTTGCAAACAAATCTTAGAACATCAAACAAAGGAAGTATTGGAGAGAAAAGGAAGAAAAGGAAAGTTCCATGATTGCTTTATGTGCAACTGAAAGCCAAAACTTATGGCACTTGTACAGTGGTTGTTCAAAACATATGACCGGTGACCCAAGCAAATTCATAACACTAAAAGATAATAAGTGGAAAGTCACTTTTGGAGACAGACTGTCCTCCAAAATAATTGGAAAAGGAACAGCTTTTGTCAACAACAAGATCAAAGCAGAAAATGTTTTTCTAGTTGAAAACCTCAAGCCTAATCTTCTCAGTATAAGTCAAACATGTGACCAAGGACACATTTGTATCCTTGACTCAAAAAAATGTGAAATCAAGAATAAGAAATCAGGAAAGATCGTTGCAATTGCTATGAGAAATTCAAATAATGTATACATCTTGGAAAATTAAAACCAATGTTACTTAAGTATGGTAGATGAAAGTTGGTTATGGCACAGAAGGTTGGGACATTTAGGCTTTGACAATCTTTCCAAAATAAGCACAAAGGAAGTTGTAAGAGATCTACCTAAGATTATAGTTCCCCTAAACTCTGTGTGTAAACATTGTCAACATGGGAAGCAAACCAGAGCCAGTTTTAGAATAAAAGAACATATGACCTCACACACTCTAGAAATAATACACACAGACCTTTGTGGGCCAACCAAAACTAAAATCCTACAAGGAGTTCACTATTTCATGTTGCTCATTGATGATTACACAAGGATGACCTGGGTGGCATTCCTCAAAGAAAAATCAGAAGCTTTGAAAATTTTAAAATCTTCAAGGCAATGGATGAAAATGAGTCATGTAAGAAAATCAAGTGTCTTAGATCAGATAATGGGGGAGAATTTACTTCCAATGAATTCAATGAGTTCTATGAAGGTCATGGAATTAAGAGACAATTTTCAGCTATAAAAACTCCTCAACAGAATGGGGTTGTTGAAAGGAAAAACAGAATAGTCCAAGAAGCTGTCAAAACAATGCTTAATGAAGCAAAACTGTGAGATTCATTTTGGAGAGAATTTGTATACACAGCTGTCTACATACTTAACAAAGGGCAACACAGAGTGAATAAGGATAATACCCCCTATAAATTGTGGTATGGAAGACCGACCTAAGTCAAATATTTTAAAGTGTTTGGCAGTAACTGTTACATCAAAAGAAACGAGGATGACCTTGGAAAGTTTGACTCTAGGACTGATGAAGGAATCTTTTTAGGATATTCATTCACCAAAAAGGCATATAGGTGTTACAATAAAAGGTCACTTAAAATTGTAGAAAGTGCTGATGTGAAAGTAGATGATATAAAACTAAGGAAAGAGAAAAATCTTGACAGTATTTAAATTACATATGATTATGAAATAAAAGACTTACAAAAGGACGAGAGCATTCATAACAAAGAAGAAGACAAAGAGAAGGAAGATACACTGGAAGATGAAGAAGACTTCCCTAGACCTGACAGTAAAACTCCATCTAGAAGGATACAAAAGAATCATCCGGAGTCACAGATCATGGGTGATAAAAATTATGGAGTCAAAACAAGAAGACAACTACCAAGTGTTGAACAAGCCTTTCTCTCAATAATAGAACCCAAGAACTTTACAAAATACAACAAAAGTGATGAATGGGTCAAACCTATGAATGAATAACTAGATCAGATTGAGAAAAATGAGACCTGGGAACCTATCCCAAGACCTGAAGATAAGAACATTGTAGGAACCAAATGGATTTTCAAAAACCAGTTCAATCAAGATGGACAAGTAATAAGGAACAAAGCAAGATTGTTCTGTAAGGGGTATGCCCAAGTGGAAGGTATTGAATTTGAAGAAACCTATGTTCTTCTAGCAAAACTTGGAGCAATCAGAATGTTTTAGCACTGTCATGCCATAAAAATTTCAAAGTATATCAAATGGATGTCAAGCCTACATTCCTGAATGGAAAACTAGAAGAAGTGTATATTGAACAACCTGAAGGGTTTCTCTTATCAGAAAACAAAAATTATGTCTGTAAACTGAAGAAGGCACTCTATTGTCTCAAACAAGCTCCAAGAGTGTGGTTTTCAAGACTAGACAGTTACTTGAAACAACAAGGTTTTAAAAGAGGAGCCACTGAAAGTAATCTTTACCTAAAGATCAAAGATAAAAATATGATCATTGTTGTTGTCTATGTGGATGATATCATATTTGGAAGCAATCTTCAAATCCTAAGTGTAAATTTTTCCTCTAAAATGAAGAAAGAATTCAAAATGTCAATGTTGGGTGAATTGACTTTCTTCTTGGGATTGCAAGCCTACCAAACAGACGAAGGAATTTTCATCTCTCAAACTAAGTACGTCAAAGATATGTTGAAAAAGTTTAAAATGGAAGATTCCAAACCTGTTGGTACTCCTACGGTCACTGGATGCAAGTTAATTAAGGATGATGAATCTCTGGAAGTAGATCATACCATGTTTAGAGCCATGATTAGCAGTCTGATATATGTGACAGCCACAAGACCAGATGTGATGCAAGTTGTTGGATTGGTGGCTAGATTCCAGACAGCTCCCAAAGAAACACCTGTAACAGCAGTAAAAAGGGTTTTCAAATATCTAAAAGGTACCATGGAGTATGTTTTATGGTATCCAAAAGGACAAGACTTTACCTTGAAATCGTTTACTAATGCAGACTGGGCAGGAAGTGTTGATGATCGAAAAAGTACTGGCGGAGCAGCATTCTTTCTGGGAAATTGTTTAGTATCATGGTCAAGTAAAAAACAATCCTCCATTTCACTCTCTATAGTAGAATCAGAGTATATTGTTGCTGCCTCATGTTGCACTCAGGTTATTTGGATGAAACAAATCGTAGAAGATCTACTTGTAAAATATGAACATCCAATAGTGATCAACTGTGATAACACTAGTGCTATAAATATGTCTAAAAATACTATCATGCATTCTAAGACAAAACATATACCAATCAAGTATCACTATCCAAGAGAACGGGTATCTCAAAAAGCTATCAAATTAGAATACATCGTCACAAAAGAACAGACTACTAACATTTTCACCAAACCACTACCTGAGGAAGCATTGGAGCGTCTTAGACAGAAGATGGGACTAATTCTGTTAGAAAATCACTAAGAGGAGGAAGTGCAATCTCAGGGGGAGATATGATGATAGAGGGAGTTGTCAAACAGAGAGGTTTCTTTGTCATTGGTGTCAAAGGGGGAGAATGATTAAAGATCTTTCCATCAATGCCAAAGGGGGATATTGTTGAGTAAAAGAGTTGTCATTGATATCAATACTGTTAACGAAAGTCAAAGATATGGTGGCAGGCTCAAACCTTAGAATGACAAATGAATAACCATGTAACAAGTTGAACAACTAAGATCGATCATCCAAGTAAATCGATGGTTCACAATGTTCTTGCTGAATGAACTAAGCGGCTGAGGATCAGTTCCACAAAAGATAAGCAAAGGGATGAAGTTCTGCAAATATCAAAATCGGACGGCTGAGATTAGTTCTGCTAAAAGAGATCGACGGTGCGGAAGAAAAATGTAGAAAGAGAATCGTGGAAATAATGTTTAAATATTTTATGAACCCGCAATCTAGAAGATCGAAGGTTAGGAAAGACTCCGCAAGAGATCGACGGTGCAGAAGAAAAAAGCGGAAAGAGAGTTGCGGAAGTAACGTTTAAGATTTTATGAACTCGCAATCTGGAAGATCAAAGGCCAGGAAATACTGGGCAAGAGATCGACGATGCGGAAGAAATATTGCAAAAAGGAAATTATGGAAAGCAATTAAGCCAAAATCGTGAACCCGCATCCTGCATCCCGCAATCTGGAGATCAACGCTCATGGATAAGCTCGATGAAGATCAACGGTGGGGAATTGTCGAAGTGTGGAAAGCAGAAAGGAGGAAGGAAATTAAGCCAAAATCGTGAACCCGCATCCCACAAACCTGCATCACACAATTTGGAGATTGACGCTCATGGAGAAGGCCGATGAAGATCAAACGGTGGGAAATCGTTGAAGCAGAAACTTGGTGCAGAAATACGATCACATCAACTGTCTGGATAGTATCTAGAGAAGAAGATTACAGAAGCACCAGAAAATGATAAACATGGTTGCAGAAATAGATCCTGAGCTGCGGGAAGAACAAAATGGTGCTCTTGCTGAAACTTAATGATGAAATGATGCGACGGTTGAATGGGTAGATGATGAATAGTTGTTTCTGTAAGTAAACAGTCACGATCCAAAATGAAAGAGCGTAGCTATGGAGATATGTGTTGATAGGAAATAGGTAGAGGGTAGTTATTGAATGAATGTGTAAAGAATTAAGCGTCTATGTTAGTTAGCTTGACAGATTCCAAAGTGAATAGTTTACAACTATTCCAAAAAACTGAGAAAATTAATATATGGTGGTAGGGTGGTGCTAGGGCAGCCACAGGTCTACAGGAGGTCATAGCCTCCTTCCAGTCGTAGCTGGAGAACAGGGTGTCGTAGCATCCTTATCTGTTGCAGCAGGAAGAAATCCATAGGGGTGTTGTAGCATCCTTGTTTGTAGTTGCAGAAAAAATCTAGGGTGTGTTTATATCCTTTCTGTAGTAGCAAATAAACAATTTTGTAAAAATAATCTTATTAATGAGTTTGTGTTGGTGGTTTTCTCTTTGAGGTTTCCATGATAAAATCTATGTCTTGATTGTTGATTTTTGTGTATTTTATGTTTAAAAAGACAATGCTGATTCACCCCCCCTCTCAGTATTGTGGGATAAAACAACACATTGCTTCTTAGTGAGTTTCTCGGTGCTTCAGAATCACTGTTGGCATACACTTTTCTTTTACCTTCTCGGATTTGAAACCATTTCGGTTTCAATTCTAGATGCAAATCCCAACAATGATCTTGGACACGTCCCTGCTTGAAATAGTAGGAACAACTCTCCCAAGATCTTTCACAAGACATCGTCTCTTGATACCCCAATCCTTGATATCGAGGACATTCCTCCACTTCAATTGGATGTATAATTCCTTGGACATTAGTACCGAGACCTCCTCCATTGAACCCCATCTTGGTTAGGAGTTTCATGCCAATCCCACGTGTATGCTTTTCGAAAGAACCCAAACAAAGGTTTGAATGAGAAGCAACTAAATGAACATGGTTATTACTTACCTCATTTTTTAGCTGAGGGACAAATCTGTCCAAGTACATTTCTCTTACCTTTAAGGTATCATCCTCCTATTTGATTGAAGATGTAGAAGATGAGACACCCATGTGATATGTTGCTGCATGAAGAAATAAAGTGCAAATTCCATCGCCTTCTACTATAGAAGGAATTTTTATATTATTGGCTTGTCCATACTTAGCTAACAATTCCTCCTTGATTTGCATCTCATGCTGCATTTCTTCAAGTCTTTCTTGAAGCTCCTGCTTCTCTTTTGTTAACTCTTCCAATTGTCTTCTTAGCTTGACACTTTCCTTTTCTTCATTATTTAATTCGCTCACCTTTTTCTCCATAAGTGATAATTGTTCTATCAAATTTGTGTCTATGCAAAGATTAACAAATACTTAAGTAGAAGGATAGTTGTTTTGTAGATTTTCCAGATTTGATCCATAATTCAAGATGCTAAATCCAACCAATGAAGCAATAAAAATATGAAACCATATCGAAACTATTTTGAAACCAAACTTGATCTAAAAATGGATCAACTCACTTTCCTTTCATTAACGAACTCTTAATCATATTCTCAATTTCTCAATGGAAATAAAGAAATTAGCGTAGAAATAATTTTTGATCTAAACAAATTAATGATTAATAGACAAGCACATGTATATGATATGCAAATCAAAATGATAACAGAGTTCACCATACCCCCTTGCTACGTCTTTGGGTTCGACAAGTACCGAACCGTTCTTATTAATATTTCTTCATGCAATTTACATCTGAATCATGTGGCAATCTCCCATATTGGGTATCCTTCTCCTAAGTCTCTCACATGAACTTAATTAAGCAATACCTCCTCACTTAACTTCTCGATGCAAAGGAAAAACTTCAAAGAAAGCTCTCCAACCAAACTCTCCCCGCTTCTCCATATGAGAGGCTTTTATAGCTTTCACACGGATGTTTAGTCATCACCCATGTTAAGGAGCAAATATATCCCATAATCCCCTAAAGTAGGATCAGGAGACACCTTAAGGGGGTATGTGGAGGAAAAGGCCTCATCTTCCTCCTTGAAGATCTCAACACCCCTTAGGTTTAGGAAACCAACTCATGAGTTGGATTCTCTCACCTTTTAATTTTATTTTTTTACAAATAAAAATGAGAATTAATGTGCACATATACATCAAATTCTCTATTACATAGTTTGTTCATGAAAATTCAAATGAAATGCTTTATGAACACTTTGTCAAAGGAATCCTCCTTTTTGTCGTAACTTCGACCTGGAGTTTCTTCCTCATGCGAAGTCCATTTGACCTCGTTCAAGTTGTATTTGAAAGATTTCTATGAGCTCTTCTATGATTAACCATTTGCAAAGAAAATGAATTTCTTCTTCATTCTTTGACTGAGACAATCCTCCTGGATCAATTCAGGGTTTTAGTGATAGCTTGGCTTTATCAGCTTTTATTACACCTTGTCAAGTTTTACCTATATTAGCTATTAAGGGATAGTAAATTTTGATATCACCGCTCATACCTGTCATGTTATACATTATTTCTCCGAATTCCAACTTTCTCTTTAACTCCAACAATTTATTACGATTGTTGATATAGAGGAAAAATAAAAAATTGAGAATTGTTCCACATGAATCCATGCAGAGGGATGTGTGCATTTGTTTTCCATGTTAATGAGATGTTCCAGTTTTAATTGTTGGATAAAACTCTGTTGGCAACAACAATTATGAACAACTTGAACAATTAAACTCTCAAATTGAAACTAAACATATAGCAATTTAAACCAACAATAAATCCAATGTCGAATATCTGCAAGATAAATTATTTGTGTTTTAATACCATTAAAGGGATTGTATAAATTACGTCCGTGGACCATAAATTAACAAATAAAATTAAGATATCAAAGGATTAAATTTCCCAGAAATCATTTGAGTTTATAACGTTGCGTTGAGGATTAAGGCAAATTAGTATTTGTTGTTTTATGTATTGAACCTACATATAGTTTTGAATCATAATCTCACGGAGGACATTGTAGAATGCACCAATCTCCTTGAGAGCAATGTCTTGTAGGAGAGTAAAACATTGAAATTGTACTATTTAAGTCTTAAGAGTTTGGTGACTGAGAATAACAAGGCCAGGGATATATTAATATGTTAGAACTCTGATTTTATTTACTATAGAGATAGAATGATTTCCTTAAAGGATTATATTGTTGTCGATATGAATATGTATTGAATCTTGGTTTTAGAAAATTTGTAATTTTGTTGATATAATTATGACTGTTTATTAACTTATTGAGAGTTTATCTATCAATTCGATTGTGAAGATGGTATAAGTGGTATGAAAATGGTAGTAGATGTATTGGAAATAGCTAGCCATAATCCTTTATTCTAGGAAATAAGTGGTGTTTGGGCATGCCATGAAGGATATAAAATACCTTGACCCTTCTAGTTCTAAGTAAGTCATAGCCAGTCATCCCGGGCATAGAGTAGTATGTGATTATCGTATGACCTTAATATTCCACATTTCAATAAAGGATTCTTATCATATTCAAATCCCAAGGAACTATGAATTTATGCAGGAAGAATGTAAAGACTAAGATGACAAAACCCTAGTGAACCAAAGTTCAAGTTCCATACATCAACGTTCAGATCATGTTCATCGTCCTCAAGCCCAAGGAATTGTAGATATTTTCTTACGCTATCAACTGTGGTGACTACAAATCAACTGTGGTGACTACAAATCATAGAGAGATCAACAAACTCATCGAACAATATATATATAGAGAGAGAGACATCATACCATAGATAACATAGCAAAGAATATCAAATATCAACCCACAATGACAATGTTTGCAAATTATATCTCAATATGAAGAGATTTTCAATAGTTTCTCAATCAATTTTCTATCCAAAACGTTGTCATCCACGGCCACGAAATGAAACTCAAATGTGATGGACTCATCTCCAGACTCACTCCTAGCCATATTTCTAATGAATGCTTCATATGAGACCCAAAACTAGACCAAACCAGTGGACTAAATGCACAAAATCGTAATTCCTTGATACTTCTCTCCACCCACTGGGAAAATCAATCCGATTTGCACCGGCCAAAGCCAAATCCGATTGAAATCCCACAACCAAACTGCAAATCAACTTACAAATCGGCTCCGCCAATGGAAGAATTATTTTGAACTTGGCGGATACCAACCCAAAACCGATAGCGAGAGGCAACATCGATTGCGCAATCCAGTATTTATTCGATTCTGACGAACCAATACCTGAACTTCATTGAAATTTGTCGCTCCATAGAATCGTGGATCAGGGAGGCGAGCACCTGATATTGACACATCTCTCACTATGTAAGAGTGGATGCCGCTCTAGACAGGTGTCTCTGAAATCTTGAAGGTGTGTCAATTATGCATCGAGTTAGACACAGAGAACATCGGTGGCTCCATGCATCCTACCGGGTGGACTCCGAAAATATGAAAACATGCACACTTTGTTCTATGTGCAGAACTTATCTTTCAAAGTTATCACATTATCTTTAGCGTAACCTGCATCAACGAAAACATTTAAATATCCTGACCTCATCTCGTCGCCACATGGTGGGTAACACATAATGAGGCAGACGTCAACCTCAAACAAGCAATCAAACACTAGAAAATGTTATTTAAAAAATTGTTTTTCTAACTAAAATTCTATTTCCTATGTTCAAACTACAGTCTTTTGTGAAAATTTGACAATCATCGGAAAACTAATGTCCCCGACTGAAAACTATATGTCGAATACATAACAAATTGCATATTGAAGGTTTTTTTGACAGTGTGTGCCCTCGAAAAATCAAATTGGTGTTGGATCATCCAAATCAAAGAAAAATGTCTAGCATTATTTTAGATCAAATCAGATTTTGTTCTTCCTACTCCAATACCATATTATAAAATGAGCTGCATTACTAAATGAAAAGACCCTAATGATTGAGTCACATAACTTAGCACAAAATAATATACTCACAATAACACAATATAATATGATATTATAAAAATAGACTTACAATGAAGTTCACCTACTTATATAGGATCTGTCATTGAGCAATGCATTTCCACTTATTATTGTGGGATACACTACTTTACACAAAAAGCACAAAAACATAACTTAGACAAAAGTCATAAACTAACATTTGTATTATATAATGTAAGCCTTATATTCTAACAATATCATCTTATTGCTATAACTCATTAAGATGTTAGAGACAATGATTTGTTGAAGCATGTGGGAGGCTTAGAAGTTTGTTGTCCCCTTGATCAAATGGAAATTTTATGAGAGCCATGGAGTTTGGGACTTGGATTGGTGCCCTATTTGGAGTTCATTGCATCAAGGGTAATGTATTTATGTGTCCCAAATTTTAGATGCATGGGTTGAGTAAGAAAGGAATATTCCTCTAGTGAGACCGACGATATTTTGACACCCAAGATTGGTTGGGTTGAAAGTTGTTAGTTCATCAAAAGGAATTCTTCCTATGATACACTAACTATCATAAATATATGATATTGCTTCCTCCTGAATACCAATATATATTGAAAATAGATATGTAGGGCCCTTTTTCGTGGGATTAGGGGTGGAGATTTGAAAATATGATTTAGTAGTATGATACCAAAAAGATTTACACTCCTATGCATCAAAATCACTCATATCTCATGTTGTGAATGCTAAATATACCTCTTTTGACCCTAAGGAAAGTGGATTCATCGACTACATAATGTTTGGGTACTCTCATTTTTAGTTATTTATCAGTAGCTACCTTCCAAAGCTTGTCTTTCCAAAAGCAAGATGGTGAAGGATTTTTGTCTCTATTGCAACCATTCAGAGACCTTGAAGCACATCCTTTAGAAGTGAGTTCTATTACTTGTTGGAAATAAATTCAAGGTCAGAATTAAGTTTTCTTTCAAGGCCAACTTCATTAGTGCAATGTTATTCAGTGACTCTAGGTCCTTCGTTCTTCCTCTTTTCATTGGAATTTGAGAATATTTTCATATTGCAACTTTATCTACCATCTAAAAGCCAAGGTCCAGTTATATATTTTTTGATGATGTCAATTCAATCCAATCTATTTGTCCCTATTGGAGAGAAGAAGTATATTTGCAATTATATGCTGAATGCTGCCATCTAATTAAGGATGTGAAAGAGTTCAATGCAATAGTTTATTTAGAATTTATTGTAGTTTTAGTGGTAACAAGGGTCATAAGTGACAATGTCTGTGATAAAAGCAAATGAAAAAAGTGGAGACCCTCCATAGTCCATTGATTCTTGCTTTGGTATTTTTGCAAGGCTTTCCATGCCAGGCCCAGGCTTTGGGAAAATGAATTCACCAAGAGGCTTCAGCAACTATAGCCACTGGACAATTATGATGGCATTACTATGAGAATTATGGAAGGTGTAAAGCTGAAACGAGAAACAATACAAGAACCAATGCATTCAACTATATATTCAAGACCAAGTTCTAGCTACAAGTCTTGACAACGGAAGAAAATCGAGCCACAATTACAACGTTCGAACCAATATCAATTTTCAGACTATTTAGTTTCAATATCCAAAGCATAGTCTATGAAACTAAAGACCATAAATCTAACATAGCAATTGAAACATGGATTTTTTTAATACCATAATTAAAACTTTAGAAATACACTTTAGTTAAGCAAAATCCTATGCGGGTGAAAAAATGATTCTCCACTCAAGCTTACAAATCTAATCCTGTCAATGAAAGTAAAAGTTGATGAAGCTAGAGATTATAGATCTAAGCTAGCAATTGAAACATGAACTATTTCAAACCATAATTAAAACAACTATGTAAAATGTTATGTCAAACCCATATATATATAAGTGTGTATGTCTAATGCATATATAAGTGTGATGTTAAATCTATACAACTAAGAAAAATATATAGCTTACAAATCCAATCCAATCAATAAAAGTAATAGTTGACACTTGAACTTAACATATGAAATAGAGAAATTTACACAAGTTGTGAATTGAGGAATTTGCAAAGATCGAGTATAATTTTATTTTTATCCATGTCCCTTTGCCTAAGTCTATTTTTTCTTCCTGTATAAAATATGGCATACAACAGAAATCAACAACAAAGTAAACATGGTTTTCAATTTTTTTAATAGAAGGTAGCAACTAAAATATAAAAATGCATTTAAAAGAGTATACTGTTAAAAAGAAAGTGCAGTGTTCTGAATTAAACATGTTTATGCCTAGTAGCAATCAAATTGATTTCCAATTGGCCATGCAATCCATAGAACATATTGCCAATTGGCCATGCGAGTCATACAACATATTGCCAATTGGCCATGCGAGTCATACAACAGATGCATTGGAGCACATGTCATGATAAAGATCAGAGCATAGCATATGATCTTGCACGACACGATCCATCTAAACCATTCAACTAACATAGACATACAACCAATAATAATGTGTATACAGTAGTAGCCAATATGTAATTCGATGCAATAGTTGCCAAGTCTTTAACTAATGAATAGGAAAGAAATGCAACATATATAACTATCGCACCTTGAGTCAAGCTTCAATCATAGAACTATCATAATAGGAAAGCCTATAAAAATGAAATCGACTTTGAAGTGACAAAAAAAAGTCAGTCTATCGAAGCAAAACCATTATCCCATTTTTCAAGTTACATGAGCAAGTCCATGGTTGATACGCGTATGTATTTAACCATATGATTTTTGAAAGCACAACCCATTTCAAGGAGAGATCAAGAACCATGAAACCAATCAAGAACAAGTAGAAACAACACTCACATGAATCGAAATGATCTTTGTACATAGGAATAAACATAACAGAAAGTAGCTACGATTTTTATTTATGGATACATATATAAGTAGCGACATATAGCAAGGTTTGATATTTATATATATCAGCATTCACAATAGCAATATATATAGACAAAGAGTCTGAGAACAGTGAACAAAATACATATCTAGCCACAGACCATGTAAAGATTCAAGCCATATAAGTTAGTTACAGAGTCTGAGAACAATGAACAAAATAATATTTCTAGCCACAGGATGTGTAAATAATCAATCCATATAAACTTGGCTTTATACATGCTATCTAAGATGCAATCTTTAGTATGAAAAATTCAAACAAGTATGTTTCCTGAGAAGCTAACTAGAGGCAACAATTTTTTTTTTTGCAGGTTATCATTGCTTAGAGTCAATTTATGTTATCATGTTATATGCATCGGTGTGAAACCAACATGCAGAGAGAATTTTCGTAAATGGAAGGATGTCGATGAAATGTTGTTTCTGCACTGCTAGTGTGTAGTTATTGCAACTGCTGGACAAAATTGTTGTAGTTGTGGAAATATCATTGCACAGTCAAGTATCCCATCTTATGCTTCAAGAGCACATTGTAGAAAATGGTCATGCCTGAACGGCGTGTTTTGTTTACAAATTGCAATTTGTCAAGTTGTCAGAGATGTGCTCGTTGCAATTGTTACAGATTTTACGAAATGGAGGCGTGAAATCATTTTTTTTCAAGTGTTGCATGGACATGCACATTAAAATCGATCAATTTTAGACACAACAAGAGATGAAAGGTGTTTGTAAAGATTTTTTTTGCTTCAATCTATCAATGCTTCTCAACTCAGTGGTAATGCGTCGAATGATAATCAATTATATTATAACATTGAAAATGTAACCATAATTGCAAAGTATTTTCAAGAAATTGCAAGGATGGGATTCTGCACTTGCCTTTGTTTTTTATTGTGTTAGCGCAAGTAGGTGTGCCTTTGCATAGTCATCGCTCAGCAGATCAATAAATGTCGCTTGAGAAATGTGCAAAACCTGGGAACCTTTTGTACCATTTCTAACAATGTTCTTGACCATGTGCATGGATGGAACATCTGATATTAGTTCCTAACATATCTTTGAAAAAAGGTTCTTGTAGTAGGGCTTTCGCCCTAGCTACAGGCACGAACGGCTACCTTCCAAAACCCTACCCTTCCAAAACCCTATAGGAAATGGTTAGAAATGTTAGGTAGAAGAAAACCTGCACAGAAACGTTAGCTTTGAGCCATGGAAACCCTATAGGAAATGGTTAGAAAACAAGAGATGGCTACAAGAAATCAACGAGAACCTGCAACTTAGCAAACAAACCTGCAAACAAAATAGGTTAGAAAACTAACATAACAATGAAAGAAACATGGTTATACCTTCAGTCTTGGTGGAAATGGGCCACCATGCCCTAGCTTTGGAAGCACCTCTCTCTATGGGATGGATATGGGATGGAGTCTTGGCTTGTAGACCAATGGAGGAGAGGGGGTGAATGACTTGAGAGGCAAAAGGTCTCAAGGCACTCACACGGGCAACATAACGATAGGGAGAGAATGAGTGTTTTGAGAGTGACCCTCACCCCTCTATTTATAGTTTTTTCTAGAGATTTAGGGTTTTAAGCCCTTGGTTAGGGCTTTAGCCCTTTCGCCCAATTCTTAGCTCCTTTGGGGGTTTTAAGCTCCTTTGAGGGGTTTTAGCCCCTTTTTGGAGGTTTTAGCCCCTATGAGAGTTATTTTGGCTATTTTTAGGGGTTTTTAAGCCCATTTTTCATGTTTTTGAGGCTTTGAAAAGGTGTGGGGGTCAAATGAGGGTAGAGAGATAGATATCTTTGGGTGGTGTAGGTCATGTAGAGCTCATTGAGGGATTTTTGGGTTAACAGTTCTTGTGTCTATCAGGCAATAACAGCTGCAAAACAACAATGTTTGTTGCAAAAATTAGAAAGAACATAGGCAGGGGAAAGTTCATTTTCCAATAGTCAAATCTAATAGATGGTACACAATAGTTAGGAGATTAATTGCCAACATATTGTTTCAATATTTTGTATCTTTTCCCCATGTTTGATACATAGCTCAGAGTTATTGTTGTCATGTTCATAGGAAATAACAAGTGTTGCAATAGACCCAACATATTAAGGATTTGTTGAAATTGATATAGCACATATTGCTGTGTCTGGTGCAAGATTGCGTTGTTGGCAAACTTGGGGAATTGTTTCCAAAATGTTTGTTGATGTAGTACAATTCATTTCTTTGCATCTGCTCTTTCATAAATTCCTTTGTTCCTAGTCATGAAGTTTGATATCCGCACACTGCTCCTGGGTGTGAATTACTTCATGAATCGTGATACAATATTAGTGTTTATGCTTACTCTTATCGTCAGCTGACCATCTCTGTCCACGAGATCAGCATGTGCCAATTCTGCTTTGTTTGGAGAACCTTGATTCTTGTTACATGTTGGTCATACAAGGTCAACACGTCGCCTTCAAACACATTTGAATGTGTAGGTGAGGAAAGATCCATAATAGTGGATGATGTGATTGGCATTTGTTTTGCTCTGCAACAATTGAGGAAATGGCAAATTATTTTCAGGTACATTAATTGCAGGTAAAGAAAAAAAAGGGAGTAAAACGAAACATTGATTTTATGTAGCAGGACTGACCTTCTTGAGTTATCGATCGTAGGCAGGCCAGACATATTGGCTTCAGACTTGTTTATGGTATTTCTATTTACATCCATGGCATGAGAGGTACTTTTTGCCACTACCGCAAACACAATTTTTTTTAAAGAACAAAACGCATACATAATGTTGGATTAAAAAAAATAGAGAAAACATGCTTTTTTCATCAGTTTATTTGTAAAGTAGCAAACAAATGTAGAAGCAAGGAATAATGGTGATGCATTGGAGCAATCATGGCATATACACAATTTCTATTTTTTTAAATTAATATGCAAATCTATTGCATGGAATTGAAAATTATATAGCATCATGATCTGTCCAATAAGCTTCAGGAAATTGCTTGTTTGCATGGTCATGGGGAAATCTTGTCCAGAAGTGTTCAAGAAAGGAGCCATATGTTGTTGTTGGCCTTGTTGAATGCAAAGTAAAACTATTGCTACGCATAGAAGAAGTGAATGCATTATGCCTATTACAATCTTGCAACATGTCAAATGTTTAAATTAGATTTACAAAGTCTTCTAAAGATGCAAATTGTTTCTCGATGACTAGAGAAAAATATTTAAATTACATTTAGAATGCGACACAAATAATATTCTTGAGTCTGACTCTCTAAAATGGATTTTAATTTCAACTGGGCACATGATGAGAAGCATAAAATCTTGAATGGCTATGAAACATAGATGAACAATTTTTTTAAAAATGAAATTACAACAATAAAAAAATGGCCCCAAAACTTCAAACAAGACACCAATCTATAGGGAAATTGTAGATTGTTTTTCCCATAACCAACTAACTACATAATTCCAGCAAGGCAACCCAACCACTCACTCTTATAGGTTAAAATCATGAAACAAAGGCAATTCAAGAAACTAGGGGAGTATAATTGGAGGAAATAATTGCAAGGAGCGTTAAATTCACATATTGATGTCACAACCAATGACACTTCAAAAGAACATGTACAATTATTAAAGGTAATAATAACCATGTTGACCTTGCCTTGTTACAAAATGCAGAACCTAGCACTACCTTGTTAAAATTTTATTTAAATCTTCAATATCAACACTAAGTGAAAAACAATTAAAAAAAAATTGAACTTGCTGACAAATGACAATGCCCTGACTGAGATCATAATGTGAACATGCTAACATTCTACAACATAGACCAATTTCTATAGGCGACAGATTTTTCATCTTAGTACAACAAATTGAAACTATGTCTAACTGCTCTAATTGCACAAGTTAATGGTAAAGAATTGTCTAGGTGAAAAAAACACAATTTGTCTACTGCATATTAAAACCAGAGCTTTTTTTTCAGGAATTTAAAAAATACAGAAATACACAGTAAATAACACTGGAATAAAATCATAATCCATAGAAAAAAAGAAGAAAAAAAAAACTAATTTACAGAAACAAAATTAAATATGAAACAAAATTAAATATGTTAACTTTCTTGATGGGGAGAACCTTCCTTATACTTAGAACCAACTTTCAAATCAGATCTTTCCTCTCAAAGACAAGTCGGTAAATGGGACATAAACTAGCCCTTGCCTGAGGGCATGAACATACCTGAGAGAAAGGCAGATAAGGTGCTAATAGAAAATTCCAAACAGTTATAGCATAAGACACAGCAGGTGCAATGGGACATAAACTAGAATCTTTTTATTCCTTTGATGGTCAAAATTTGTCATTCTTATACAATTTAGAGCAATGGAGGCAAGTATTCTCTCTAGATATATTGATTAATGGAAAATGGGAATGAATTTGAACATGGTTTCCTGATCCATTGAAATGGACATTGGTTTCTTGATCTAGGGAAGTGTCCTCTTTTGCCTAGGCATTGAGGACCGGCCCGCTAACCTATGTGATTCCTGTGGGTTCGAGCGGGTACTGGCAGTCAGGGAATCTGCTGAAGACTAATTCCATCTACATAAGATCTAGGGCATCAATATTAGATCGCCATTGGGTCGAAGAGGGCCACCAGAGCCAAAGGCCACCTGCATGCATGACATTTGAGCATTATTTAATGATGCATGCACCAGATTAAGTCTCCATGCGCATGCATGCAAGTCAACTGCAAATTAGAAGTTAAACTGACCTAATTAGGTCAAAAGTTAGGGTTTTTGCAGTTGAAAGTTATAAAAGAAAGATAAAGTGAATGGAGAAGGGACTTATGTGATAATTGATTTGTGGAGTCGAATTGGAGAGCTTGGCGAGCTAAGTTGGGGTTGAGTGCATGCTCAGCTAACTGGTGTATTTCAGCAACGAAATCTATCTGCCCTGGTTCATCATCAAGTTGGATCATACAGGTTCAGCACTAGTTCATCATCAGGTTACATTCAGCAGTTATTCCGGGAGGTTGATTATTCATCCGGCCAGAGGGTTTCACTGTCACACCGTGTCACCGTGATCAGAGATAAAGCAGTTCGTTTTCCTACCTACAGGGTTCAGAACTTCCGCATGTAGCTTCCATTATCATCAAACGGGTATTGTAACCCCAGTGCACATCATTCAGGCTCCCAACAGCAGCTTATTTATTTGAACTATATACTAGTATGTACATGCATTGATTTCTCCTATTTTATCGCATCTCAGTATTTTTCTAGGGCACATATTTGCATGCATGCAAAGTTCGGGGTTTGCTTTCCTATTTGATTAAGGAGTAAATCTATTAGCCATCTACAGTATACCCATAAATAGAAAAATATCAGTTTGGGATATTACAGTGGTATCAGAGCTGGTTTTCCTGCCATCCTGAGTGGGAATCTATTGAGGGCTTCCATTTCATGTCTACATTTAATTTCAAATTAAGGTTTGGCAACTCATTGGAGATTTCATTGTGGGAGTTGAATTAAATTGGGTTGTGGCAGTTGCAGCCGAACGATTCTTCAGTTGGAACATGTCCACAACAAAGCTAGCAAGTTGATAGCAGAGGCCACATTTCCTCATTCTATTGGGCTGTGGATTAGAGGAAAGATGTATTACTCCCTACACAAATCGTGCATGTAATCACTATTGGCAAGCTGTGTGCGTCATTTCCTCCAGCCATTAAAAAAATGTTTACACTGCTATAAATCGTGGTTATAGAGGAGCCGATTCCTCTTATTTGTGACTCATGGAGCATCGTGGTAATCGGAAGCGGCCATGTGCAATGAGAGAGGTCGTGGAGCCGATAGCTTGAGGAAGGGCCGGTTCTTTCTCTTGTGAAGGGCCGCATCATTGGAGAGAGACCGATCCTTCAATTGACATTCCCATGAAAGCTGAGGAGAGATCGCGTGGGTGTGGGAGAAGTCGTGAAGGGGCACCACATCTGTGAAGATCGTAGAGACAATAGAGGATTGATCCCTCTCATGCTGCAGATCACAAGATGAGGGAGATGTAAGGAGAAACTCAAGTCGTTTTGGACTACGTGTTGTGGAGGAGGCCATAATGGGGGCAAGGAATTTGGGATAAAGTCGAATCCATGTGGAAAGGGTCGAATTTTATTGAAGGAAGAATACATTAGTGGGGGCCAATTGCGTTCAAAGAGAGGACGTGTTCCCTTGGTGTACCGATTTCCCTTAGAAAGAGGAGGAGTTATCCAGAGCTCTGATATAAAGCGGAGATCCATTCTAAGTTGTAGCAATCCAATGTTCTAAGCATCGATCCCACTCCATTTGGAAGAGATCTGAGTTTGTGACAGTGATCCATTAGATATGGCAGCGTTCCACCCTCTTTAGGAGCAATCCACCATTCTTTGGGCAGCGTATAATGCAAGGGTTACCTGAAGATCGTGGTACATTGCTAGGCAAAAATGGAATTATCCAAGCTGTTGGCAAGAATCTACAGGCATATTCAGTCATTTTGTGGATATTCTATAGCCCTTTGTTCGCAATTGACACAAATATGTTAAATCATTGGAAGCTACAGGAAGGTGTTCTTACAGGAAATGTCCAAAAATATCAGTGGGTGCAATATAGTGGTATGCTGGTTATAGCAAAATCCTCTCTCAAGTTTGGTTCTTATGAGGCTGCCAATACTTCACACAAAGGACCATATATTCCAGGCCTGATTTCTCCTTGTATTGTTGTTGTTATTCATATAAAGTGGAGGTACTGTGGTTACATTTGATTTACATTTTTAGTCTGAAATATTATATGTCATCAGTCTTGCCAGCTGTGGGCATGCAAAAATTATAAATGAATCCAGGAGACCCATACAACATTACTCACAGGAGACAGAGGTATAGAGACAGAGAAGAGGAGTTAGAGGACATAGATTTGGGGAATAGAGAGTATCAGTTTGAAAAAGGCAAAGAAACAATGGCCGATGATGATAAAATAGCTTTCAAAAGTATCATATCAGCCATAAAAGAACTCACCAATGGGAAAAAGAAATGATGAGCACCTTCAAGCAAATGATTGAGAAGAATGGGCCCACCCCACACAGTCCCTTATTTCCCAACAGTGATAGGGTATCCACCAGCAGTAGTAGGGAGTACTTACATACCAACATGCAGAGCCATCCCCATATATACAAGGCTTTTCGACCTACCATGCCTCAATTTTTAGATAGTCCAACTATAATGCCTCTAGCACAAGCAGAACTAGAAGAACCCATGAGTGCCTATCTGAGAGAATATAGAGCTTTGGGAGAGGACTTCCATTCATCCATGACCTTCACTGACTTCTACCACTTTAAAACTAAGAACAAACCCAAAGCTTACAATAGGCCATTTACCCAGAACTATGAGTTACAGCGCACCGTAGGGAAACTAACTATCCCTACCTTTGAGGGCACTCAAGGTGGCCCAGCCAGGAATTGGGTACAGAAGTTGGATACACACTTCCAGCTCAACCCCATGATTGAGACAGATGCCATTAAATGGGATACTTTGCATTTGGACAGAGAAACACAAGAGTGGTGGTATCACGGGTTGGTGACACTGGGTCACAACACCATCACACCGTACCCAGATTTTACACAAAGGCTCATTGAGTGGTTTGATCGAAAGGATCCTGAGGCACACTTTAGAGAGCTGGCACAACTCAAGCAGACAGGTAGTACAAATGCATTTATTTCAGAGTTTCATAGGATAGCCGTCATGGTGACAGATATATCAGAGAGCAAGTTGATTATGTTGTTCGATGAGGCTCTCACTGAACCCTTATGGGGATGGGTCAAGTCTTATAGGCCCACCACCCTAGCAGATGCCATCAGACAGACTAGAGATTTACAGGATGTAGTACCCAAGATTAGGCTTCCTCCCAAAACCAATTCCCCTATTGAAGATGAAGAGAGGAAACCCATCCAAAAAAAATGGCCCAAGAAAGAATGGATGGACAATGATACCCGATAGGACCTTAGAAGAAAAAAGTTATGTTTCACTTTCCAGGAACCATGGGTACTAGGTCACAGATGTTCAGGGAAGGGAAAGGTTTACTACATAGAGGCCTATTCTAACAATGGGGAGGATGATGATTATCCGGATCATGAGCAGAGAGAGACACCAGAGATAGTTAGGGAGTTGCCGCCCTCAGGAGATACCATTGCTACCATGACAAGGGTTCCTAGATTCCACACTCTCCGAATCAAAGGTACTGCACAGGGCCACAGAGTGGGAGTGTTGATAGATGGTGGGGCATCCCAAAAATTTATTGATGCTACATGGGTTAAAAGGAGAGACATTCAGAATGAGAGTTTTGATGGGTTTTCAGTAGCTGCAACAAGTCACACCATGGAGTGTAGTCAGAGGATTCCTCAATTAACATTAACACTTGGGAATTATACAGTGATGGAGACATTCTATGTGGTGGATGTACCTGACATGAAGGTGGTATTAGGAGTTCAGTGGATGTATTCCCTAGGGAAGTATTCCACAAACTATCAGACCATGGAGATGGAGTTCATAGGTGCCGAGGGACAGAAGGTAGTATTGAGAGGGATGAATACCTACCCTCCCATGCCAGTGACATCACACAGGATGGAGACAGTACTCCGACAGGGAGATATTGAGGGAGCAACAAAGTGTTTTTCTACCTTCAGGAAACCACCAGA
>LPNX010664869.1:18717-96483 GCA_001517045.1 Pseudotsuga menziesii | reverse complement strand
GGGTACTGACAGTCAGGGAATCAGCTGAAGACTGATGCCATCTACAGAAGATCTAGGGCATCAATATTATATCACCATTGGGTCGAAGAGGGCCACTAGAGCCAAAATCCACCTGCATGCATGACATTTGAGCATTATTTAATGATGCATGCACCCGATTAAGTCTCCATGCGCATGCATGCAAGTCATCTGCAAATTAGAAGTTAAACTGACCTAATTAGGTCAAAAGTTAGGGTTTTCGCAGTTGAAAATTATAAAAGAAAGATAAAGTGAATGGAGAAGGGACTTATGTGATAATTGATTTGTGGAGTCGAATTGGAGAGCTCAGCGAGCTAAGTTGGGGTTGAGTGCATGCTCAGCTAACTGGTGTATTTCGGCAACAAAATCTATCTGCCCTAATTCATCATCAGGTTGGATCATACAGGTTTAGCACTAGTTCATCATCAGGTTACATTCAGCAGTTATTCCGGGAGGTTGATTATTCATCCGGCCATAGGGTTTCACCGTCACACCGTGTCACCGTGATCAGAGATAAAGCAGTTCGTTTTCCTACCTACAGGGTTCAGAACTTCCGCATGCAGTTTCCATCATCATCAAAGGGGTATTGTAACCCTAGTGCACATCATCCGGGCTCCCAGCAGCAGCTTATTTATTTGATCTATATACTGGTATGTACATGCATTGATTTCTCCTATTTTATCGCATCTCGGTATTTTTCTAGGGCACATATTTGCGTGCAACTACATGCATGCAAAGTTCGGGGTTTGCTTTCCTATTTGATTAAGGAGTAAATCTATTAGCCATCTACAGTATACCCATAAACAAGAAAATATCAGTTTGGTATATTACAGAGATAGAGATCTTGGTGTCATTTTGGAATATACATCCACTCGCACAAAATTCAAGGATTGTTTTTAGGTGCAATGCTTCCTAAAAAAAAATCTAGAAAATTTCCTCGTAAACTGGAGCGTGGGGTCTCAATGGACACTTCTCTCCAATAATGTCAGCAGAGGTGTTGTCATGGGCGGTGTTTGTGCAATGTTTTGTAACGTTTTGATTTAGAAGATATCCTCGCAATCTGGAGCATGTGGTCTCGGTGGACACTTGACCCCTGTCACGTCGACGAGGTTGTGTTATCATAACAGGTGTTTTATTATGGACATTATTCATGTGTCTTAGTTTAATGTTGTATTTCATTTTTCCCCAGTGGTCGAAGGTCCAAACGAGCAAGCTTGTGTTTTGATTGCTCAAAAATTAGAGTAGTGTGATCAGCTCCAGGGTGGGGTTTAATGATCGGTGGATAGCCTTGTTTGCATTTGCGTGCATTTTAGTTTCCTAGTTTTTGCATCTTCATGACTACAAAGGAAAAGATTTTTTGGGGGGTGTTTTTTACATCAAGAACTTCTCAGATTGTTTTTGAAGACATTACCATATGTAGAGGTTAGGTTGGTAAAAACATGGCCGGTGCGATTTAAAATCCTTCAATACACAACTTGATTTTCCATCTACATGTATTTTTGGGACTTATTGGATTCCAACTACATCGAGGGGAAACAACCCTTCTAACTCTCTCTCAATGTATGTGTCCAAATTTGTCCCATGCAATGACTAGAAGTCTGTCATAACCATATAAGGAAGGTTGAAACTGGATGATGTGATCCTCTAATCCTCTTGATTGTTCCTAAGGTCAAATACTAGTGACTTTGCCAAGGGATGGCCAGTCCCTTGAGGAAACAACCTAGCATAGCCATCTCAAAGACATAAAAGAAGAGGGCATCACACATCACAATCTTGGTTAATTGGCCAAGACCTGTATGATTAACTAACCAAGTGTTAAGCATGGTTGTCATTGATGAAAATCTATTAATAACAAAGGAATGACAATGATTGATGACGTGGAAAGCAGGACATTGTAGTTTGGGTATAGGAGCCCATTTACAGTCACTGTGTGCTTTTGAGCACTAGTTGGTCCAAATGACCCATTATGTGGTCATTTGTGGCTTTATTGGGTCATGGAACCCTTAGACATGGTTTGAGTCGTAGAGACCACACTCTTGTTGATGGAGTCGACGTGTACTTCTACTTCGTAAGGAAACCATGGAGAAACCAAAGACATGATGCCATGGCATGTTTGATGATAAACTCTTGAGAATCATTGTTGGTGCACTTGGTAATGTTTTGGAAAATATGACGACATGAGGAAGCCCTCACCAATCTAAAGCATGATGAATTCCTTAATACTCTTACACCATTAAAAATATGCTTAAACCTTTGGATAAGCGTGCAAGCATTGTTGGCCATAATTCAAATTAAAATTCAAAGAGATACAACCACAAAAAGAAACTTGTGGAGTCGACCTAGTCAAAGGAAGAAATTTTATTTAAAATTTAATTTTTATAGCAGGTCAGCCCAGTCCAAAAAACAAGGAGATAAAACATAAATACTTTCTATTTGAAGGTCAAATAAGTAAAAAAAAATTAGGAAAATTGTGTATAAATAACAGGTCATGCTCTCATTTAAAAAATGCAGACAAGGGAAAGAAGAAGCAACTCTAAAATTTGGATCAGTCTAAGGTATCCGTAGTAAAGGTAAAATTCATCCCTTTAATCTCTGGTTTTTGGATAACCAAGGCAACGCAGAGGTTATACAGTTCAAGAACAAATCTTTGATTTCAGACAGTTGTAGCTACTCTGGTATTTGGGTTCTAAATCGTTTTTTTATATTCTTTTGAATATTTGAATTCGGTGATGTATGATGTTCTGAGGCAGCCATAGCAAGGTGCAATATGAATTTTTTATAACAATCCTTGATATGAAGAATTACAGCTGCAAATACCTAATCTTTCTCTTATTTTCACAATCTTTTGGAAGCTTCTGAATGTTTTTGTGAAACAACCGAACATTATGGTGGATGAGCAAGGGTTCCATTGATATACCTACAGCATTTGATGTTGATATCATTGAAGGTATATTTCAGCTCTCTTTCAAAGGATAGTTGAAAGCATAGGTTACTTAAGGTTTGTGATCCATGCAGCTAAAGGTACATATTCAAGATAGAAACAGCTGAAGGAAATATAATAATGAGTCTTGCATTACCAAGAGAATAACGTGACAGTAGAATCTAACATGACATGACTATGATAGCCAAGATGACAATGACATCAGACGATTGTTGAAAAGAAAAAAGATAGAATATTGATAGCCACAGCAGAAGCAACTTGACAATGAGAACTACAATAGACAAAATTGATGATGACATAGATTTATTCGGCTTCTTGAGCAGCTGGATGGAGCAGATGGTTGATTGGTGATAGTGACAGTGTGATTGCAAGCTGGATCTTGCACACCTTCTTAGTTGGAGCTAAGAAAACCAAGTTGGGCCTTGGAATAGGATTTGGTACTCTTCAGTCAATTGGTGCTGATGTAATCGCGAAGATTGAAGTCTTCATTGTATTTCATATGAAATTATAAATCAAGCTTACTATACTTGTTTGGTGTTGTGTCTCTTGTTATGATCTATGTTGATGACATGTTTATGTAGATAGGGATATGTTGATTAGTAGATGAATGATAATGTACTTGGTAGTGTTGTGCATATGATAAACCCTGCTTAAGTTTCGAGAAGGTAAAATATTGATAAAAGTGCCAGCACATTGATTCACCCACCCCCCTCAGTGTGCCATTGTGTCTAACACCAAGAACCCTAAAAAAATCAACCAAGAGGCCCTAGATAACTGCTAAGGGGCTATCTGGCATGGTTCTAGAGCAAGATACCTAGATAACTGCTAGGGCTATCCACTTCCTAGTTCCAAATCAAGAATCTCTTTGTTGCAACTGACCAGGACGCCCTAGTAATCAGCCAGGGGATTTTGCTCACAAACAAGGGAATTGTTCAATTACGCATGGAAATGTGTGCATTTTAAAAAAAAGTATGTCAAACCACACGATTTCAAGATGCACATAACAATCAATATACAAGTATAAACAACAACCAATACACAATGATGCATCTAAAATAATGTCTTTTGCAACAACAACAAAAACATGGATAGGCTGAAGAAAAAAAATCATCTTTGGTTTTTTCCCCAATAGTATTCGATGCTTCTAGCTAGTTGTTGATGAAATTGCCATTGATGCCAACATGGACTTGCAGTGGCCCCACAGATTGTCATTGATGCCACCAAGTCCCACTTCTAGTGCCTTGTACCCCTTACAAAGTGGGTTTGAGCCTTGGATCCCTTACAGAGTGGGTTTGTGCCTTGAAGCACCTTGTACCCAATTGTCAAGGTCCATATACCCACAAGGTTGCATCTTGAAGCCACCGCCTTGTTGAAGATATTGAAGACCCTGGAGATGGTGTTGAAGCCCCTATGGATGATGGAGAATCCCTAGATGGGTTGGAGAAGAATTAATGACCCATTCTGTGGTCATTCATGCTATGATGGTATCATAGTACCCCCATGAGAAGACCCAGCTACCCCACATATGATGTCATGATGTATCTTGACCCTTGAGGGTCTCCTAGTGTGGTTAAGGTGGTTGAAGAAGCCTATGAATCCTCTTGCTTGTTGAAGAATCCCTGATGAAGTCCTTGGGCCCACACTTAGTGGTTTGATGACCTTGCAACCCTTATTGGGGTCATGGAGCTCTTATATGATGATGATGACCTTGTATGGTCCTTGACACACTATGGAACCCCTAGTATGATGAAGAATCCCATGGAACCCTTGATGAAGACCCTGTTACCTTTGCAAAGGTCATGGAGCCCAATATTTGCACTTGACATGGTTAGATGGCATGATGATGTGGTAATTGGTGATTTAATGAAGTCATGGAACCTTGTGAAGACCTTGATGCCCATTACTTGCACTTGATGTGGTTAAGGCACCCGAACACATATTGGCTTGATGATGGTCCATTTAGTGACAAGCTTGTAGCCCATGATGGCACCTTGCACATGGCCTGCCATTAAAAACCCTAGTGTCTTGATGCAACCCTATGAAGGTGTGGAGGACACACTCCCATGAATTTTAAATGATGTGGTTAACTTTGAAGGGTGTTTTAAAAGAAAAAAGAAAAAAAATACACAAGATTGACCATTGAGGTGGTAAGAAAAATAATAAAAATACATAAGATTTACCATTGAAGTGGTAAGACGTTTGAAATCCTTGGTCATACATATGGCTTATGTGGTGGACACCCTATTATATGGCAAAGAAAATACATGCAATTTTTTGGTAAGGTTTGACCATTGAAGTGGTAAGAAGTTTGTCTGACAATTAAAAGTCAAATTAAAATTTTTAATTAAAAATTAAAATTCTTACCACTCTTACCTTTGAAGGCAAGTCGGCTACCATGAAACATGTCCACTTTAATGTGTATATAAACACATCGAAAAATAGTCAATGATGGATGTAGAGAAGTGAATTCATGGAGATTGGTCTGAGGTTTTTTCACAGAAACAAAGGAGCAGTTCTGTTTTACAGAGAAATTTTTGGGCATCTTCACTAAAATTGGCATAACTTTCTCATACGGAATCAGAATTACAAAAGTCTTAGCTCGTTGGAAAGCTTGTTAAGAGGGTTATGTGATGACATGATATAGATTTTATTTTTGTTTTTCTGTTGTTTCTTAATTTTGTGATATTCGGAAAGGTATAGTTCATTCTTCTGGGTTTCTCTTGTGATGGCACATGTCTCTCATGGATAGAGTTTATCTTTGATATTAGTATGTGAGCCTCTATATTGGTAGATATATTTGGAGTCATTATGAGGATATGATGATGATATTGCATACCTTTATGCTATGATATGATACACTTTATGATGATAATTCATGTGATAATGATGTACACTATATGATGTTGATGCACTCCTATACAATATGGTGTACATGCATACCATAGTGTGATGATGCTATCCTATGCACTATGATGTATACTTGATGTTGATGATCCATACACGGTGCATACTAAGATGATGATGTTGCATATTTGATGATGATGCACATTTGATGATGGGGATGTGTACCCTATGACGATGATGCATACCTATGATGATGATGCATGACAATGCATGCCTTACGTTCAATGAAAGCAGAGCAGAATTACTTATTTAGTAATTGTGTATGATGAGGTGTACAATGATGTACATGAGTAGTGTATGGCAGTGAAATGACTTATCAGTATATAGTGATGACTTAACAGATGATGAGCAGCAGAGATGAGCAGCAGTGATGAGCAACAGAGATGAGCACTAGTGATCAGAAGCAGTGATAAGCAGCAGAGATGAGTAGCTGTGATGATCAGAAATGTTGAGCAGAAGTGATGAGCATAGATTGATGTGCAGAGCAGAGGTTGGTTGTGCAGCAGAGCCATATGATTGCTTGCAAGAAGAATCTTGCACTTGAGGATTTGACTCCTCAACCCATTCTTAGTTGGAGCTAAGAAAACCAGGCTGGGTCATGTTATGAGAGTTGGTGCTCTTTTCATCAATTGGTGTTGATTGTAATCAAGAAGATTGTTGTCTTCCATATACAATAAATAAAGATCAAAATTCCATATATTGTTGTGTCTCTTTTGATGTGATGTTGTGTTTATGACTCATGATGGATTTGATTATGCAATTGATGACATAATGATTGATATGCTCTGATTGATTAAAAGAAGGTAAAATATTATAATTTCTCACACTGATTCACCCCCCTCTCAGTGTCGCCATTGTGTCCAACACTAGCTTCTCATACAACACAATTGTTAGAATCTAAGTTACCGGAAACGGCACTTTCACCCTCCGGATATGCCGATCCCCGAATTCGATACGGATATGGATGGGATACGGCCCTGATTCGGCACAGATACGAATCATAAATTTTGGATACGGATCGTAAATATCGAAAATGGATCGGCAAATATCGGAAACGGATCGACAGATTCAGGTACGAATCAGGAAAAATCGGGTATGGATCCGGCTAGATTTGATCCGCATCAACAAACCCAGATACGTTTGGCCCATAAAAAATCCTGGATACGATTTGGCCGGCCTGTCAATTAAAAAATTATTAAATGGTTGTCTTTTTATGTTATAACCTACGTCGGCCTCCCTCGACTCTCAACACACCCGCAGGCACCAGCATTGAGCTCAAGCAGTGAGCACCGAGGCAGCACAAGCAGTGAGCACAAGCAGCAGAGGTCGTAAAGGGCGTTGGAGCAGAGCAGCGAGCACAAGCAGTGAGCACCGAGGTAGCACTAAGCATCGAGCCGGGTGAACTTTGAAGTCATTTACGACCAGGTGAAGTCATTTATGGCCGGGTGCAACAGAGGTCGTTTTAACTTTTAAGTTTACGGTGTAGTCTGGACTCATTGGAGCATCCGCACAGGCAGAGTCATTGGAGCTCTAGCAGCAGAGGTGACGTTGTTGGCATCCATGTTCCACTGTCCAGCGGCCAACCTCCAGGACCCAGGTTAATTTTAAAATTTATATTTCCATGAGCTATGAATTTTTTTTATTGTTTCCAGAAACTGTGGTGATGGCTAGCCTCACCGTGGTGGATTGAACTGTCAGCCTTAAGGCTTAAATCTGCTTTAGAGTTGGCTTCACTTGGATGACCTTCAATTTTCAAAAGAGGGTAATTAATATTTATTTTAATTTTTAGGCCTTAAGGAGTTCAGTGTTCGAACTGTCAGCCTTTATTTTTAATTTAAGACTTGGCATCACATTTTTCATTGATTAAACTTAATGGAGGAGCAATGCATTTGGGATGATCTTATTTTCTTCAAGAATCTCATTGTATGCTAATTCTGGTCATTCTGCATGACATGAACTTGATTTGAGAACTCCTTAGCTCTCCTAAAGCATCATCATATATGGACAAAAAGCTCATTTCAGGGCCTTTCCTGTGTGGTGAATAATTTTAATAACATTTGCAGAGATCAAACATGTTGTATAAATTAACAATATTCAATTTTTAAAAAATCATCTATAAATAAGCATTCATGAGCATAAAACTTTATAACATGTATTATAGTATTTTAATGACTTATGGGGACAATATCTTGCGAGAATTCATCTCAGATTGGGTGGATAACACCCTTCTCAAATCATCTAGACTAGACCCAGTTGGCAATTGAAATCAATGATAATAAGAACACGAAGTATTAAAATTTAAAATTAAATAAAATCCTATTAATGAGTAATGACAATGTGAGACTATAGACCCAGTTGACAATTGAAATCAATGATAATAAAAACACGGAAGTATTAAAATTAAAGAAATAATGGCAATGTGAGATATGCTATTTGATGCATTTATTTGATTGTTTTAATAAATATCACGTTTTTAAATATAGACTGCTAGAAACAGCTTACACTATAATGATATATTTATTTAACTATTTTGTAACAGAGATTACATTTGTTTAAATAAACTATTAGAGATGCTTAAATCAAAGCCATATATTTTTGTGCAAGTAAATTAGCACATTCAGAACTCAACACATATTTCAGAAGAAAGAAAAATTACCTTATGAAAGGGGTATAAATGCCTTTACATTCTTCTATGTTTGACTAAATCAGATGGAAAAACTGCAAATGTCTATGTAACTTTAGGAAAAGACTCGGATTCCAATAGTTGGCCAGTATTTATGCAAGTTTGGATGGGGTTTTGTTCTGTGGCAGATTTATCTTCTGCATTTTTCAGCTGTTATCCAAGCATGTTTTCATTTCCAAGCTTTTGACTTCACTGTAAATTTTAAGTGCCTGCAAAGTTCAAATTTTTAATTTTCTTTTGATTTCAGGCTTATTATAGAGCCATTGCTAAATCTAGAATTTTGTCCAGTAGAGCCATCATAATCTAAATTTGCCTGAGATTAATTTAATGCCAAAGCCAAACATAGTGATTTTGTTGCTGGAGCCTGGTGTTCTTCCTAGTTGGTTCTCCAGGGCATAATAGCATATCTGCAATTTCAATGTTCATTGCATTTTCTGTGTTTCCAGTTACTTCAGGAATGAACTTATGAATCCTTTAAAGTTTAAAGTTTAGCCAAATCCTCCTTATAAATGGGATAAGAATCAAGATCCATAATCCACCATTGATTATAATTAATTATTACACTCTACTGATTAGTAGATTATGCATACATTATGTATATTGAAGTCTGAGACTTTGATATAGACTACTAATTCACTGAATTGATTATGCATACAGACTTCTAATAGCATATTGATAATTCATAATTGATGATCAGTTTGTAATATTGTATTTTTTTTGGTCCTACAGGCCCCAGGGTACAAGTTACTATTCATTTGCAGAATGCATCATCATCATGGAATCGTCATCTATGAATGTTGGGGAACAGGAAATTGAATCTGCCTCCATAGAGAAAACTGATCCAAAGTCTCCTCTTTGGAAATATGTCACTGTTGTGGGGAAGATCCAAGGAGGGAGTTCACTAATATGGATTTGTAGTGAATGTCAAAAAGAATTCAAGGCATCCTACACCCGAGTGAAAGCACATTTGCTTGGGATAAAGAACAATGGCATTCGAGTATGCACCGGTCCACATAAATCGGATGGAAAAGATGGAAAGGGTTTGAGCAAAGAAAAACTCGCAAAATATAAGAAAGAACAGGATGAGGCAGATGCTAAAGCAAATGAGTCAAACGCATCCTTTCAAATGAATCAATTCAAACAACCTACAAGAATGGGGGCATATTCATCAAAGACTCAATTTCCCTCTCATGATGATCATGAAACTGGTAGTCCTTCTAGTTCGAACTTCAAGCAATCTAATTTGGGACCGCTTGAAAATAGTTTTAATAATGATGCTCGAGGCACAGCGGATGAAGCTATAGGTCGGTGCATTTACGCAAATGGCCTTCCTTTTAACCTTGTGCAATCTCCTTATTGGGTAGAGATGATTAGAGAAGTTAATAAAGCCCCAATAGGATACGTTGGCCTTGGTTATGAGAAGATCCGCACTACACTGTTGACCGGTGAGAAGCTACGTTTGGAGGGTGCATTGAACCCCATTCGTCATTCATGGCACTTATCAGGGGTGTCCATCATTTCTGATGGATGGAAAGATCAAAGGAATAGGCCTTTGATCAATGTGATTGCTCAAATCCCTAAAGGGGCAATGTTTTTGAAGGCAGTGGATTGTGAGGGGCAGCAAAAAGATGCTCAATTCATTGCTAACATCTTGATAGAAGCAATTGAATTTGTGGGGGCAAAAAATGTTGTCCAGGTCATAACAGAAAATGCAACAGTATGCAGAGCAGCGGGCCTAATTGTTGAAGGCAAATATCAGCACATCTTTTGGACCCCTTGTGCTGATCATTCATTGAACCTAATGTTGAGCAATATGGGGAGTCAAATTGAGTGGGCGCGACTTATTTTTTAGGAGGCAAAGGAAATACAAGCCTTCATCACAAACCACCACATGTCACAAGGCATTTACAGGGAATTTGCAAAGTTGGAGCTTCTTAAGGTACCAAAAATCTAAAGTTTAAACTTGTAAATTTTGTTTCATAAATCTTATAGTTATGACTCTAAATTTTAATTTATTGAAATCTTGAGTTGTCACTTGCAGGTTGCAGAGACTCGTTTTGCCTCTCGCATCATAGTATTGACGAGGCTTATGCAGGTGAAGGAATCTTTACAATCAACGGTATGCAGTTCTCTTTGGAATCAATGGAGGCAATCCCAAACTGAAAAAGCACAAGCAGTGAAGAGGTTGGTTGTTGATGATGAATGGTGGGATAAGGTGGAATACCTCTTGGCATTTACTAAGCCAATTGTGGATTTGATACATATGTTTGACACAGACAAGCCCAATTTGGGAGAGGTGTATGAGGGCATTGACTCCATGATAGAGAAGATAAGAGTGGTCATCAATGCCAAGGAGCAGGACCCAAATGAAGTCTTTTACAAAGAAGTAAAACACATATTGACCAAAAGGTGGAACAAGATGACTACTTCATTACACCTGGACAAAGACATTTTTGATGATATGTAAATGTAATTTATAATTATGTTTTGAACGTTTGAACTTTGAAGTTGAACAATGAACAATGAAATTATGAATATGCATAATGCAATGTACATTGGCAATATGTTGCCACTCATTTCGATTTGTAATTTGCATATTTGTTGATGATGAAAATTTTCAATTATCATATGATGTATTATGTTAAATTGTTAATATGTAGTTTTATTATTTAATTTAAAATTTAAATTGTTAATTCCGTAGCCTAATATTTTCATTCCCACGTGCATAATCAATGAAACAATCAATCCAGTGCAACTATTGACCTCATACCATGCAAGAGTCTACACTATGCACTATGTACGATACAAGTATTAAGGTCAATGGAACAAGAAATATGAAACAATGGAAAACTGTGCAAAAGGTAAAAACAAACAGACATGGTTCAAATTTACACATAAGAGAAAGGAAGAAATTTACTAGAAAGAATTCGTAGCATCGGACGTACTATGGTCATTAGACATGATCAAACTCATTACATAGAACATCAAATGTGGTTAACCACAATGCATGCAATTTCCAATTGTACATGGAAAAAGCAAGTACAAACAGTGGGGACATGCCCTAGTTCCTTGATTCTTGCATTAGTGTTTTGCAAGGCTTGACACACCAGGATCAAGATCTGGTAAAATGAATTCGTCGAGAGGCTTGAGAAACTTTTACATATTTTATTGGTATTTACAAATTCTTATGGAATTTATATGAAAATTATGGCAGGTGTGAAGCTAAAAAAAGAAACAATACAAGGATAAACAAGGCACGGTTTCGACTATATATTCAAGTCCAGGTTACAACCACAAATCTTGCCAACGGAATAAAATCGGGCCACAATTACAGCATTTGAACCATTGTCAATATCTAGACTATTTAGTTTCAATATCCAGACCATAGTCTATGAAACTTAAGATCATAGATATAACCTAACAGTTGAGGCATAGACTGTTCCAAACCATAATTAAAATTTTATAAATACACTTTAGCTAAGCAAAATCCTATGCAGCTGCACTTTGAACAAATCTAATCAAATTAATGAAAATAAAAGTTGAAACTTGAACTCAAGACATGGAAAAGAGAAATTTACACAAGTTGTGAATTGAACAAGCTACAAAGCTCAAGTGTATTTGTTTTTTTTTCATGTTCCTTTCTCTAAGTCTATTTCTTTTCCCTGTATAAAATATGACACACCCATCGAAAAGATGAGGAGACGTCTCTTGAATCTATACAGTAAATAAAGTTTGACCTTAACAAAATCAATGATTTATAGATGACTAGGGCCCAAGCCTTATACTAATATTAATTTTCTATTGTTTGTTATTAGATAACAACATAAATCGACAACAAAGAAAACATGGTTTTCATTTTCCATCAAATAGTAGGCAGCAACTAGTATACAGGAGTGTATTTAAAAGAGTATATTGTTCAACATAGAAAATACATGCAGTGCTCTAAATTAATTATGTTTATGCCTAGTAGAAATCAAATTGATTTCCACTTGGTCATGCAAGCCATACAACAGATTTCCAATTGGCTATGCAAACAACACAACAGATGCATTTGAGCACAACAAATGGGACTTGTCCTAGCACCTTGACTCTTTCTTTGGTGTTTTGCAAGGCTTTCTACGTCAAATACAACTTCTTGTTGCCATCTACAAATTTTCATGGCATTCATATGAGAATTATGCCAGGCATGAAGCTGAAACAAGAAACAATACAATGGTAAACAGGGCATGGGTTGAACTATATATTGAATATTAGATTGCAAGTACAAGTCTTGACAATGGAAGAAAATCGATATACAATCACATTGTTTGGACCATTATCAATAACCAGACTATTTAGTTTTGATATCAAGATGACAGTCTATGGAACTTAAGATCATAGATCTAATCTATTATTTGAAACATTGGCTATTCCAAGCCATATATATATGGCATAAAACTAATATACTAGAAGCAAAATCTTATATGGGTGCAAAAAAATAAATCTAAGATGTTAAAAAGGAGGTATTCTAGAAGCAATATTAAATATTTTATTAATTGTATTCAGACAATAGCATAAAATCGACAACAAAGAAACCATGGTTTTCATTTTTCATTAAATAGGAAGCAACAACTAGCATACAAGAATGCATTTAAAAGAGTATGTGGTTTAACATTAAAAAAACAAGAAGTATTATGAGCTAAACATGCTTGTGCCTAGCAGCAACCAAACCGATTTCTGATTCGTCGTGCAAGTCATACAACGGATTTGCAATTTCCCATGCAAGCCATACAACAAGTGCATCAGATCACATGCCATGATAAATATCATACAATACTATGCAAGCTCCATTAAAGACATCCAACACACAGACATATAACCTTTAATACTGGGTATAAATTAGTAGTCAATATGTAATTCAATGCAATAGTTGTCAAGTATTTAATTAATCAATAAGAAACAAATCCAACATATGCAACGATTGCAGTTTGAGCCACATTCCATCTATTCAACAAGACAATCAATATTATTGTTGTTCAATTTCCACCATAAAACAATTTATCTTTTGCAATTCTAGAACTACCATAATAGGAAAGCCGATAAAACTAAAACCAACTTCGAAATGAAAAAAATGAGATCAGAGTATGTTCAAGCAAAACCATTATTCCATCCTTAAAGTCACATGAGCAACTTCATGTCACATGACCAATTCCATGGTTGATATGGTGTGAAACTATGGAAATTGGGTAGAGTCAAGGCCTTTGTGCCAATGCCTAGAAAAAATGATACGCATATGCCTTTACCCATATGATTATTTGAAAGCACAAGCATTTTGCAAGCACACAAGATCAAAATCCAAGGAGAGATCAAGAAGCACAAAACCATACAAGAACAATTAGCAACAACATTTCCATGAATCAGAAAGATCTTTGCACATAGGAATAAACACAAGAGAAACAAACTATGATTTTTATTTTTGAATATAGATAGCAGCGACACATAGCAAGATTTGGTATTTATATATACTAGCATTCACAATAGCAACATATGTAGGCAAAAAGTCTGAGAAAAACAAACAAAACACATACCTAGCCACAAGCCATGTAAAGATTTAACCCATATAAACCAAGCACAGAGTTTGAGAATAGTGAACAAAACACTTATCCTAGCTACAGGCTATGTAAATATTCAAGAAATATAAACTTTGTTGAATATGGTTGTCATTGATGTCAAAGGAGTTTAGTAATGACAAAGGAATAAAAAAATATTGTTGATTAAATAGTCCAAAGAAAATTGTGGAAGTCACTTTTGAGAAATTATGAAAAATAGACCCGCAATCTACAATTAGCAAATTGTGGAAGAATTTTTGTGGAAACGGAATTCCGAAAGCAATTTTGAGAAAAATCGAAAAGAAGACCTGCAATTGCGAAAGAAGTTTTGCGGAAAGAAAATTGTAGAAGCAGTTTTGATAAAAAAGACGAAAAGCAAACCCGCAATTGCGGAATGAAGGTGTTCCCGCAGATTGCGGAAAGTTAGATTGTGGAAAGATCATTGCAGAATATTAATTGCGGAAAGGTAGTTGCGAAAAGGAGCGTTGCAGACACCACTTTGCGGAAAGATCATTGTGAAAGGTCAATTGCTGAAAGACACTTTGCGGAAAGGACGTCGCGGAAAGGAAAATGCGTAAAGGTCGTGACTGATAAATTTAAAGAGAGTTAGAAATGATAAAACAGAGAGGTAATTTCGAATTGGTTTTTGTTTGTGAAAAATCAGGATGAAGATGTGTGACTATTAGATGAAGAGATATGTTTGATGTTATATAAACAATGCTTTAAACCTTCAAATAAGTGTCTATAAACATGTTATTGAGAGATCGATAGGTGTACAGAAGTCAGAGATCGAATTATCATCTAAGGGTCGTTGGGAGGCGCTAGGGCAGGCAACAGGCCTGCAAGGGGGTTGTAGCCTCCTTCCATTGGTAGCTGGTAAATAGGGTGTCGAAGCATCCTTTCAGTAGTAGCTGATAAACCAAGGGGTCATAGCCTCCTTCCATTAGTAGCAGGCATAAACCATTTGTAAATATAATTTTGCAGAAATAGAAAGTATTGGTGGTTTTCCCTATTGGGCTTCCACAATAATATTGTGTGTTATGGTTTTATTGTTGATTTGGTTTTAAGTGATAAAATTTTAAATATATTGATTAACATGAGTCACCCCCCCGCACCCCCCCTCTCAGCATTGCTTGATATTCCAACAATTGGTATCAAAGCAAGCTCTTCATTAAAAGTTTAAACACTTGAAGAGAGATCTTTTATCGTTGTTGATCAACAAGTAAAAACGTCCAACAAGGTTCCAATATTCAATGGAGAAGATTATGCTTTCTGGAGTATTAGGATGTAAAGTTATATAATGTCTATTGGACTAGAGGTTTGGATGTTTGTACAAACCGGCTATGTATATCCAAAATCTCCTCCCACGGATCTTGAAGGAATAAAACAATTTGGATACAATGCCTAAGATGTTAATGCAATCTTGGTTGGATTAGCCAGAATAGTCTTTGCAAAAGTGATGCATTGTAAAACAACAAAGGAGATCTGGGACAAATTGCAAACCATCTATGAAGGAGACATCAAGGTAAAAAGGGTCAAACTCCAAACTTTTAAAACTCAATTTGAAAGTCTAAAAATGAAGGAAGAAGAAAATGTTTCAAAATACTTTGAGAGAATTAATGAAGTCGTTAATGCAATTCAAGGGTTAGGAGCAGAGTTAGAAGAAAAGGAAATAGTTGAAAGTACTAATATCACTTCAATGATTTACAATCCAAAGATTTTCACCCTAGAAGATAGAGAAGATCTTGACAAACTCACCATGGAAGAACTATATGGGATACTCGTAGCTTATGAAATGAGGATTGGGCAAGATAATTCTCAAAAGAAGGAAGCAACCTTTAAAGCATCTAAGGTAGCTAAGAAATCTAAGACAGATTCAATCAAAAGACTCTAATGATGAAGAACCACTTCTTGTTAAAAATCTTAAGAGAGATATTGGTAAGTACAAAGGGAAATTACTCTTAAAATGCTTTAACTGTGGGGAAATTGCTCACTTTGCTTCCAAATGCCCTTATCCCAAACAAGAAGATGATGATGAGTGCCCTCAAGATTCAAAGAAGAACAAAAGGGTTTTTAAAAATGAAAACAAAAATAAGACCTTTTATTCCATGGATGATAACTGTTCAAATGAGTCCCTAAAGATGAAGTAAAAGGTGTGGTAGATCTTGAAGCAAAACTCGTAAGTGCTCTTGAAGAATTAGGGAATTATAAAAGGATGTACAAGAAATCAAAAATTCATATGAAATAATTTGAGGAGAAAAACAATGATGTAGAAAGAATTATTGCTTACTTAAAAAGGGTTGAAAACAATCTAGAACAACAGCTCAAAAAAAGAGAGCAAGAATTAGAAAAGTTTGAAGCTACATTGGTATTGCTTAGAAAGAAGACAAATGAAGAATCCTTTCAATCAATGTTTAAGAGTCGTTCAAAAACTCTAGATGATGTCCTAAGTTGTCAAAGATCTTTAAGGGATAAAACTAGACTAGGTTATGACAAAGGAAAGAAGACAAAACAATTCCATGTCATAAATAAAGAAGGAAATAAGAGAAGTTATGTTGATGCACTTATGAGGCCAATTATAAAGGAATACAGTCAAAAAAGTGCTCTTCTCAAAAGGAAAGCAAGACAGATAATGTGCCAAGAACAATTCTTTTTGGGAAATTGTTATGCTTGTAACAATTTTGGACATATAGCTAGAAATTGTAAGCTAATGGTTCCAATTGGGAAAGGCATTACATCACAATCCCATGTCAATAAGAAGGAAGTTATTAGAAGCAATCCAAAAGGAAGAAATTATAATTATTTTTCTCCCCTACAGAGTTTAGTATAGAATGTTACAAATGTGGTAATCAATGACACAATGCTAGAAATTGTAAACTAGTGATTCCTATGGAGAATGACACCACAAAATATCAAGGTAATGAGGAGAGGAAGACTTGGAAAAAGAAGGATGATGTGGAATGTTCAATAGTTCTATGTCCAACTAGAAAACAAAATCTATGGCATGTGGACAGTGGATGCTCAAAACACATGACAGGAGACCCAAATAAGTATATAAGCCTGAAAATAAATCAAAAAGGAAAAGTCACTTTTGGAGATAATTTATCCTCTGAAATAATTGGGAAATGTATAGTGGTTATTAGAGACAAAATGAAAGCTGAAAATGTTTTGCTTGTAAAGAACTTAAAACCTAATCTTTTAAGTGTGAGCCAAACATGTGATCAAGGACACATATGTATATTTAATTCCAAGAAGTGTGAAATCAAAAGAAAAGATTCAGGAAAACTTGTTGGGATTACTGTGAAAACTCCAAGCAATGTGTATATTCTAGAAAATGAAGAACAGTGTTATATGAGTTAAATTGATGAAAGTTTGCTATGGCATAGAAGGATAGGACACTTGAGTTTTAACAATCTTGTAAAAGTGAGTAAGAAGGGAGCTGTAAGAAATTTGTCAAAAATCATAAAACCACCAAATCATGTTTGTAGACACCATCTTCATGGGAAGCAAACTAGAACAAGCTTCAAGGTCAAAAAGCATACAACCTCTCAGCCATTAGAAATAATTCACATTGATCTTTGTGGACCAACAAGGACTAAGATCTTTCGAGGTGAACATTACTTTATGTTATTAATTGATGATTATACAAGGATGACTTGGGTGGCATTTCCTAAAGAAAAATCAGAAGACTTTATGAAATTCAAAGCCTTCAAAGCATTTGTTGAAAATGAAGCAAATCTCAAGAATAAATGTCTAAGATCAGATAATGGTGGTGAGTTCACCTCAAATGAATTCAATGAGTTTTATGAAACTCATGGAATCAAGAGGCAATTTTCAGCAGCAAAAAATCCTCAACAAAATGGAGTTATTAAGAGAAAAAAAGGGACAATCCAAGAAGCAGCCAAAACTATTCTTAATGAAGCAAAACTTCTTGATGGCTATTGGAGAGAAGCAATATATACAGTTGTTTATGTACAAAACAGAGGACAGCTCAGAGTGAATAGTGACAAGACTCCTTATGAGCTATGGTTTGGAAGACCAGCTTTAGTTAAATATTTTAGAGTTTTTGGAAGTAAATGCTACATAAACAGAGATGATGATAATTTAGGGAAGTTTGACTCTAGAACAGATGAAGGCATATTTCTTGGATATTCTTCCACCAAAAAGACATAGATGTTATAATCTAAGGTTGCACAAGATCATAGAAAGTGCAAATGTAATTGTTGATCATACTAAATCAAGAAGAATACAAATCCAAGAGAGTGTAGATGTTGAAGAAACTGATGAGGAAGAAATAGATGGTAAAGAAAAAGAAAGTTCACAAGGAGAGGATGTTTTTGAAAAAGAAGAAGAAGAAAAGGTTAAAAAAGAAGAATCACTTGAAAATGAGAATGAATATTGTCCAAGTTCAGACACAAAGACACCATCTAAGTGGGTTCAAAAGAATCATCATGAAAATCAAATAATTGGTGACAAAGATTCAGGAGTTAAGACAAGAAGAAAATTACTATATGATGAAGAACAAGCACTACTTTCGATAGTAGAACCCAAAACATTTAAAGAAGCTTGCAAAAGAGAGGATTGGATAAATGCTATGAACGATGAACTTGATCAAATAGATAAGAACCAAACTTGGGAACTTGTCCCAAGAACTAAGGGCATGAATGTTAGAGGAACCAAATGGACTTTTAAAAACAACTTTAATGAGCATGGTCATGTGACAAGAAACAAGGCCAAATTAATATGCAAGGGATATGCTCAAGTAGAAGGTGTCGACTTTGAAGAAACTTTTGCATGTGGCAAGACTTGAAGCCATTAGGATGTTTTTATCTTTTGCAGGCTACGAAAACTTTAGAGTGTATCAAATGGATGTAAAATCTGCATTTCTTAATGGATAACTTGAAGAATAAGTCTATGTTGAGCACCCTGAAGGTTTTCTCTTATCAGAAAATAAAAATTGTGTTTGGAAACTTAAGAAACCACTCTATGGCCTTAAACAAGCTCCAAGAGCATGGTTCTCAAACAATTATTTAAAGCAACAAGGATACAGAAGAGGGGCCAATGATAGTAACATATACATAAAGTTTGAAAACAAAAATATGATCATTGTTGCAGTCTACGTAGACAATAACATATTTGGAAGTGATCTACAAATTCTGAGTGTAAACTTTGCTTCAGAAATGAACAAGGAATTTGAAATATCAATGTTATGAGAACTAACATTCTTTCAAGGTTTGCAAGTATCTCAATCAGAAGAAAATTTTAAAATAAAAATAAAAAAATCATCTCACAAACCAAGTATATCAAAGAGATGTTGAAAAAGTTCAAAATGGAAGAATCCAAACCTGTTAGTACTCCCATGGTCACTAGATGTAAATTGAGCAAGGATGATGAATATTTAGAGGTAGATCTTACAATGTATAGGACAATGATTGCTACTTTATTATATGTAATAGATACAAGACCAAATGTAATGCAAGCTATAGGTTTGGTTGTCAGGTTCCAATCAGCCCCAAAAGAAACACGTGGTTGCAATAAAAAGAATTCTTAGATATCTAAAAGGCACTGTGGATTATGGAGTACGGTATCCAAAAAGCAATAATTTCACTCTAAGAGCATTTACTGATGCAAATTGAGTAGGAAGTATTGATAACGAAAAAAACACTAGTGGAGCAACAGTCTACTTAGGAAATTGCTTGGTGTCATGGCCAAGCAAAAAGCAGACTTCCATTTCACTGTCTACAGCAAAAGCCGAGTATTTTTTGTTGCATTATGTTGTACACAAGTCATTTGGATGAAGCAGACATTGGAAGATTTACTTGTAAAATATGAGAACCCCATTGTTATACACTGTGACAATACAAGTGTTATAAACATATCCAAAAATCTTGTTACGCACTCTACGACAAAACATATTCCAATCAAATATCATTTTTTAAGAGAGCAAGTGTCTCAAAAATTGGTCAAATTGGAGTATATTGATACGAAGGAACAAATTGCAGACATTTTCACTAAGCAACTACCCAAAGAAGCAGTTGAGCATCTTAGACATAAGTTGGGATTTATCTCCTTACAGTGAATAAAAAGGAGAAAAGGCAGCATGTCAGGGGGAGATATGTTGACAAGGGGAGTTGTCAGAAGGAATCCTTTGTCATTAATGTCAAAGGGGGAGAAAATTGGAAAATTAAAAAATTGTTGCCATGAATGTCAAAGGGGGTGAATGTTGAATATGGTTATCATTGATGTCAAAAGAGTTTAATAATGAAAAAGGTATAAAATTAAGCACATAGATTTGTGGACCAACACACAACTCACAAGATAGATCAGACAATTTGACTCATAAATTGAAAAATGAAACAATGCGAAAAATGGTTTCTAGTTGTGAATGCTTTCATTAATCAAAAGTAATTGGATAATTAATTACAATGTAATACACTGGTGTTAATACCCAGTCAATTCGAATGCATGAGAGAGGAATTTGAATCGATTGACTCTACTTAACTGCATGGATAATTGGACATGTCTAAATCATTATTGGAGCTCAACTAGTTAGCCCCAGTTGCCTCAATCAGTGCACCGATCAGTTAGAATCAGTTAACTAGCCTAACTAAATATGGTAGGTGAGGAATTGCGCCTTCCCACATGCAATCAATCAATGAATGATGCTAACTGAATGTAACTGGATGTAACTGAATGTAACTGACTCTAACTAGGATTAACTAGTCACTAACTGAACTCAACTAAAGGAGGTTGGTTCCGACACTCCCAGTGTCTTTTAAATTGTAGGGATTGGTATAGGAGGCTCCTAAACTGATGCATGCAAGTGCAATGAGTGGCAGTTAGCCTCAACTAGTGTTCCTCACACTCGAGTAACCGGTACATGTGGCCCAATTAGGCCATGTGAACTTAATGATGCTAGTGACTAAATATAGACTGAAAAGACTCCTAATTTAGATATGATTGACCAAATTGGACAAGGGAGGATTATAATGTTAACACCCCCTCTGAATGCTAACTTGAACAATTTTTGGGCCCCGCTAACTAATACCATAGGTCACCCATTACAACTAAAGCAAAGTAACTATTTAATACAAGGAACCGGGGAAAAACCCACATGGAAAAAAAAGCCTCCCCTCTAACTAAGCAGGTAGAATCAGGATTCAAGTTTGAAAAACTTGAAAATATGTTGCTGCAAACTTCATCTTTGTGGTGTAGCAAAGCAGCATGCATGATGTTCTGTGAACAGGTATCCTAGGGCCTGGCATGTAGACTTCTCCATCTTCTCCCAAAATGATGATGGAAGGAAGGAGGAATATAACCTTTGCCCTTTTTTGGATGAAGAGGTGTATGATCCATTCTATTCTTCTGATGGCAGTGTAGCTGATCAGACCTTTCCATGTAACATATCACGAGGAGTTTGTTACATCTCTCTGAAGGAGGTGAGATTGCATGACATGGCGCAAGGTTCTTTGTCTTATGTGTGTCAGATGGATTTCCAATCATCTTCCTTGCTTCCCGCTTGGGATTAGGGACTGGATCTGGATCTGAATCACCTTGAATCTCAATCTCATAAACTGATACAGTTGATTCTGCAATACTAGTGGAAACTGCAAAAAAAGTAGATGAAATGTTTTTACCTCCCCTTTCAAGTGGCAGCTGAGAGTGCACTGGTTCTTAAAATGGGAGGAAGTGTAAGAACTCATATGCCTTGGAGGCATGATTTGCAGCACCCTTCGCTATGATGTTCCCAGTAGAGATATATGTGGTCTCCACTGAGTCAAGACCAAATATCACTCGCTTTGGAGAGCCCGTGTGAGTCATCTGGTATACATATGACAAATTTGCAGCTAAGGAGGGCACATAAAACACATCTTTGAACTTTCCATGTTCAAGCTTGATAGAACCCTTCCCTTTGGCTCGAATTTGACTATTATTACCCATCTGAATACTAGGGCCATCAGAGGATTGTAAAGAAGAGAATGATTCTCTAGATGCAACCATATGATTGGAAGCTCCATAATCAATGAGGAAGGCATGTGCCCACTTTTTTATATTCCTCCGGCGTAGCTTAGGGGAATTGAACCTGAGACTCATGCTCTAATACAATGTAAAGTTTGTCGTTACACCAAAACCTACAGATGTTGATGAACATTTGAAACCCAGCACAAGGCCCTATCACCAGGAGTGGCGGTTAGTCCACTTGTTTTATATTCCTCCGGCGTAGCTCGAGGGAATTGAACCTGAGACCTATGCTTTGATACCATATAAAATTGAGCACATAGATCTGTGGACCAACACACAACTCACAAGATAGATCAGACAATTTGACTCAGAAATTGAAGAATGAAACAGTGCAAAAAATGGTTTCTAGTTGTGAATGCTTTCATTAATCAAAAGTAATTGGATAATTATTTACAATGTAATACACTGGTATTAATAACCAGTGAATTTGAATGCATGAGAGAGGAATTTGAATTGATTGACTCTACTTAACTGCATGGATAACTAGACATGTCTAAATCATTATTGGAGCTCAACTAGTTAGCCCCAGTTGCCTCAATCAGTGCACCGATCAGTTAGAATCAGTTAACTAGCCTAACTAAATGTGGTAGGTGAGGAATTGCACCTTCCCACATGCAATCAATCAATGACTGATGCTAATTGGATGTAACTGGATGTAACTGAATGTAACTGACTCTAACTAGGATTAACTAGTCACTAACTGAACTCAACTGAAGGAGGTTGGTTTCCGACACTCCCAATGTCTTTTAAATTGTAGGGATTGGTCTAGGAGGCTCCTAAACTGATGCATGCAAGTGCAATCAATGGCAGTTAGCCTCAACTAGTGTTCCCCTCACTCGAGTAGCTGGTACATGTGGCCCAATTAGGCCATGTGGACTTAATGATGCTAGTGACTAAATATAGACTGAAAAGACTCCTAGTTTAGATATGATTGACCAAATTGGACAAGGGAGGATTATTACAACTAAAGCAAAGTAACTGCTTAATACAAGGAACCGGGGAAAAACCCACATGGAAAAAAATCCTCCCCTCTAACTAAGCAGGTAGAATCAGGATTCAAGTTTGAAAAACTTGAAAATATGTTGCTGCAAACTTCATCTTTGTGGTGTAGCGAAGCAGCATGCATGATGTTCTGTGAACAGGTATCCTAGGGCCTGGCATGTAGACTTCTCCATCTTCTCCCAAAATGATGATAGAAGGAAGGAGGAATATAACCTTTGCCCTTTTTTGGATGAAGAGTTGTATGATCCATTCTATTCTTCTGAAGGCAGTGTAGCTGATCAAACCTTTCCATGTAACATATCACGGGGAGTTTGTTACATCTCTCTGAAGGAGGTGAGATTGCATGACATAGCGCAAGATTCTTTGTCTTATGTGTGTCAGATGGATTTCCAATCATCTTCCTAGCTTCTCACTTGGGATTAGGGACTGGATCTGGATCTGAATCACCCTAAATCTCAATCTCATAAACTGATACAGTTGGTTCTGCAATACTAGTGGAAACTGCAAAAGAAGTAGATGAAATGTTTTTACCTCCCCTTTCAAGTGGCAGCTGAGAGTGCACTAGTTCTGAAAATGGTAGGAAGTGTAAGAACTCATATGCCTTGGAGGCATGATTTGCAACACCCTTCATTATGATGTTCCCAGTAGAGATATATGTGGTCTCCACTGAGTCAAGACCAAATATCACTCACTTTGGAGAGCCAGTGTGAGTCATCTGGTATACAGATGACAAATTTGCAGCTAAGGAGGGCACATAAAACACATCTTTGAACTTTCCATGTTCAATCTTGATAGAACCCTTCCCTTTGGCTCGAATTTGACTGTTATTACCCATCTGGATACTAGGGCCATCAAGAGATTGTAAAGAAGAGAATGATTCTCTAGATGCAACCATATGATTGGAAGCTCCATAATCAATGAGGAAGGCATGTGCCCACTTTTTTTATATTCCTCCGGTGTAGCTTAGGGGAATTGAACCTAAGACTCATGCTCTGATACAATGTAAGGTTTGTCGTTACACCAAAACCTACAGATGTTGATGAACATTTGAAACCCAGCACAAGGCCCTATCACCAGGAGTGGCGGTTAGTCCACTTGTTTTATATTCCTCCGGCGTAGCTCGAGGGAATTGAACCTGAGACCTATGCTCTGATACCATATGAAATTGAGCACATAGATCTGTGGACCAACACACAACTCACAAGATAGATCAGACAATTTTACTCGGAAATTGAAGAATGAAACAATGCCAAAAATGGCTTGCAGTTGTGAATGCTTTCATTAATCAAAAGTAATTAGATAATTAATTACAATGTAATACACTGGTATTAATAACTAGTCAATTCGAATGCATGAGAGAGGAATTCGAATTGATTGAGTCTACCTAACTGCATGGATAATTGGACATGTCTAAATCACTATCAAAGCTCAACTAGTTAACCCCAATTGCCTCAATCAGTGCACTAGTCAATTAGAATCAGTTAACTAGCCCAACTGAATGTGGTAGGTGAGGAATTGTGCCTTCCCACATGCAATCAATCAATGGCTGGCGCTAACTGAATGTAACTGACTCCTAACTAGGCTTAACTAGTCACTAACTAAACTCAACTGAAGGAGGTTGGTTCTGGCACTCCCAGTGGCTCCTAAATTGTAGGGATTGGTCTAGGAGGCTCCTAAACTGAGGCATGCAAGTGTAGTCAATAGCAGTTAGCCTCAACTAATGTTCCCCACACTCTAGTAACTGGTACATCTTGCCCAATTAGGCCATGTGGACCCAATGATGCTAGTGACTAAATATGGACTGAAAAGACTCCTAATTTAGACAGGACTGACCAAATTGGACAAGGGAGGATTATAATCGTGACAAAAGGAATAACAAAAGATTGTTGATTAAATAGTCTAAAGAGAAATGTGGAAGTCACATTTGAGAAATTGTAAAAAATAGACCCGCAATCTGCAACTCGCAAAGTGCGGAAGAAGTTTTGAGGAAAAGGAATTGCGGAAGCAGTTTCATGAAAAATCGAAAAGCAGACCCACAAATCCACAATTGCGGAAGAAGTTTTGCGGAAAGGGAATTGTGGAAGCAGTTTCGAAAAAAAAGTCGAAAAGCAAACCCGCAATCCGCAACCTACAATTGCGGAAGGAAGGTGTTCCCACAGATTGCAGAAAGTTCGATTGGGGAAAGATCATTGCGAAATGTTAATTGTGGAAAGTTTAATTGCGGAAAGGAGCAGTGCAGACACCACTTTGCGGAAAGATCGTTGCAGAAGCTTAATTACATAAAGACACTTTGTGGAAAGAAAAATGCGCAAAGGACGTTGCAGAAAGGCAACTGCAAAGAGCCATGACTAATCAATTTAAACAGAGTTAGAAATGATGAAACAGAGAGGTAATTTTGAATTAGTTTTTGTTTGTGAAAAGTCACGATGAAGATATGTGACTCTTAGATGAAGAGATATGTTTGATGGTATATAAGCAATGCTTTAAACCTTCAAATAAGTGTTTCTAAACATGCTATTGAGATATCCATAGGTGTACAGAAGTCGGAGATCGAAATATCATATAAGGGTGGTTGAGAGGCACTAGGGCAGGCAACAAGCCTACAAGGGGGTTGTAGCTTCCTTCCAGTGGTCGCTGGTAAATAGGGTGTCGAAGCATCCTTTCAATAGTAGTTGATAAACCAGGGGGTCGTAGCCTCCTTCCAGTAACTACTTGTAAATAAGGTGTTGAAGCATCCTTGTCTATAGGAGCAGGAAGTAACCATTTGTAAATATAATTTTGCAGAAATAGAAAGTGTTGGTGGTTTTCCTTATTGGGCTTCCACAATAATATTGTGTTATGTTTTTATTGTTGATTTAGTTTTAAGTGAGAAAATTTTAAATAGATTGATTAATATTGACTCACTCCCCCCCCACCTCTCAATATTGCTTGATATTCAAACAAACTTGGATCTACACATATTATCGAGTATGCATTCTTTAGCATGCAAAAACTGTTGGGCATCAATGGCCTCCAAAGTCTGACAATAATAGTTTCGACACTTTATATGGACACTCTTGAACAATTGCAATGCAATGGCCACCCAACAACCATAAGCTTGTTATTTCTTCAAGCATGTCATGAAATAGCAAATCCAACAAACATTCATACTTGACAACACTGTATGCATGTCCATGGACAACTATGAAAACAGATTGTGCATGCAACCAAGCCACGCTATCTATATATGCACATATGTACACACGTACAGACAAAGACACGTATAAGTTCAAATTGTAGCACAACCATGAACCCTCGAAGAAGAAAATACCCTTTACTCTATATAAAGAAAACCCCAATAACATTGAAGCCGTTTTCTATTTCCAGAGTGTACACATTGTTAGAATACTGAGAGGGGGGTGAATCGGTATTCGCACAATTATAAAAAAATTAATCAAGAGCAAGTTGCTAATCACCAATCATAGCATATCATCAATGTACATGAAGATGACAAAATGCACAGAACACTATTTTGTCTTGGAAACCCAAGTCTTGGGAGTAAAACCACAGAAGCATTTTTAAACAATAAATTTGACCAGTAACAGCTGGGGTAACAAATTTAATACAACTTTTCCAGCTACAACTGGAAGGGGCTACAACCCCTTGGGCTTCATCAGCTACACCTGGCAAGCTACTACAACAGCTTAACTCACAAGATTGTGAACCCTAACACCACCCTACCACCCTGAAGAAGAAGAAGAAGACGAAACCTGTGGACCTGTCAAAACCAATCACTGAACTTGTTGTTGATAACCTCTACTCTCTTATCACTGCCAAGTCATCACTATATACTGATAAGTCATTTCACTGCCATACTCTATTCAGGTACATCATTGTACACCTCATCATACACAATCACCCATCAAGTAGTTATGCTCTTCTTTCATCGATCATAAGGTATGCATCATCATAGTGTATAAGCATGCATCATCATCATAGGGTATGCATCATCGTCATAGGGTATGCATCCTCATCATAAAATATACATCATTATCATAGTATACATCGTGTATGCATCCTCAACATCAAGTATACGTCATTATAGTATGCATCGTGTATGCATCATCAACATCAAGTATACATCATCATAGTATGCATCATCATAGAGTGTACATCATAATGTATAAGAATGCATCATCACCATAGGGTGTATTGATCATATATGCATCATTCATATATATATATATCATAGAGTATGTATTGATCATACCTTATAAACAATGCATGTCAAACTCTGGACTCCACCCCTGGGATGTGTATGACTGTTGTGGAAGACCCTAGACAAGACAAACCTCAGACCTTGTATGTGCTAAAGAGGATCTCAACCTCAAGACTGTGGATGACCTAAAAATTCGGAACTGTGTGCAGATGACTTCAATAGTTCAGGACTGTATATACACTATAGAAGACTTCAAGAAATCAGGACTGAGGTAAAATTCAGACTATGTTGTAGATGAGCTCACATTCATATTGTTTTTAACCCCAAAGAAATCACTGTAACAGGCTCAATATAACCATCAACTAGATCGCTATTAAGCATCAAAACTCAGACAGTTTATGTGGGAAGAAAACCCAGAAGATAAGGCTTGGTCCTGTCATAAAACAAGGCAGCAATAACCATCACCCAACACATTGTCAAGCACATAAAATTCGGACTGTTTTAACCCTGAAAAATATCTCTATGAAAAATTGGGTGTAGGCTGCCTCGGTCACTTTTCAAGTTGTGATCTCTGTTGGTGTATGAATTATGGTAAACCTATTGTGTATTAATACTCCTAACTAGGCATTGAGAGCTAGGGCCAGCTTCATATTTTATTAATTTCAAATTGTTTTAACATTCAATCTCTTAATGGGGTCGGCCTTAATAAGGGGAGGCAAAATAATTAGTGAGGCCGACTTTCAAAGGGAGGACTAATATATAGGACCATTTAAATTAAGTTAAATGCTAGGGTTTTTACCAATATCTTTATGTCAACAACTTCTATGCCACTTGAACCAATGGTAAGGGTTCAATGGACTTTATGAGAACTTCTTCAACAAACTTTTGGGTTTAAGAGTCACCAAATGAGGGCTTCAAGGACTAATCAAGGTAAACATGCAATGGGCATCATCATGGGCTCAAAAGGGCATCATTAGTGTCATCACCGACCTATTCAAGTGCACAAGTTCACCAACTTCTTCAAGGGCAAGGCACACATCATAGGGTCATCACCGACTTCTTCAAGTGCACAATAAGAGTTCTGAGTTCTAGTTTGTGAGTTTAGGGACCAAAGGTAAGAGATTTAGGATTTGTTGTTAGGTCATCAAAGTCACCACAAGCAAGAATGTGCTCCACATCACAAGGGCTTCAACCATGACATGTATGATAATAAACAATATGTGTGTGGGACCCCAATCAACATATGATCGTCTCCAACGGTACCATGACCTCAATAAAACACAAATGACGACAGAATGGGTCATTTGATCTCTTTGAAGTTCTTCAACTTCTTCAACCCACCAAGGACACTTTCTAGGGTACTAGGTTATAGATTGTGGGCCTAGGGAGCCATAGAAACAACTTAAGAGAACTTAAACACAATAAAGGGTAAACATGGCTTTTTCCATTGTCCCAAAGGTTCCAAGGGCTTCAAACTTGGGCTTGGACAAGGTCAAAAGGTCTCATTTGACACTGACAACTACTTAACCCTTAGGAGATCCTTATGGAGCACCAAAACATACTTGTTGGCATCAATGACAACTTAGTCAACACACATAGCATTCGTTTCTATCCAAATATATAATCTTGCACACAAGACTTCATTCAAACCATTCCACGCACACAAATATACAACAAAAAGTATTATGTATACACTAGTCGTCAACATGCATTTCAATGCAATCCTTGCCAAGCCTTTAACCAATCAAATGGAAGGAAATCTGCCCTATACTCCATATCAATCAACCATCCATATTATTGCTCGCCAACATCCACTATCAAACCGTCCATATTTTGTAGTCCTAGAACCACCAAGGAAGGAAATGCCACAAAACTAGAGTCAACCTCAATGTGGCCACCAACTACACCATCAAGAGTAGACACCCACCATGTTTTTTTACAGACAAGACTATACATTATTCTATGCTATCATCAAGACTAACAGCCTTGAAGTCCCATTACCAAATGAGAACAGTTCAATCAGTGTAAAAGGAGTGATATCAAGATGGCCAATGGGACCAGGGTAAATTCCATTGAGATCAAGACCTTGAATGCAAATCTTTAGAGCAAGTTTGAGGGTTATTAGCCTCGACATAGCCTCCAACTACACTATTAAAAGTACAATTCCACCATGAATTTTATACACGTACTATACATTATTCTATCATACCATCAAGACTATCAATTGTTGACTAAAACCAGCAAGCTAAAGGCATCAAACCGACACCAAAGTCTTTAACTAATCAATAAGAAAGAATATGTGATTCAATGCAATAGTTCTCAAGTCTTTAACTAATCAATAAGAAAGAAATACAGCATATGCAGTGATCGCACCTTCAGCCAAGCTTCAATAATAGAACTATCATAATAGGGAAGGCCACAAAACTGAAACCAGCTTCGAAATGACCAAAAATGAGGTCAAAGGTTGTTGAAGCAAAACCATTATCCCAGTTTTAAGGTCACATGAACAAGTCCATGGCTGATATGGCGTGAAACTGTGGAAATCGGGTAGAGTCAAGACCTTTGTGCCTATGCCTAGAAATCAAGATATGAATATTGCTTTAAGAATATGATTTTTGAAAGCACAAGATGTTTTGCAGGCATACAAGATCAAAACCCAAGGAGACATCAAGAAGCATGAAACCATACAATAACAATTGGCAACAACACTTCCATAAATCGGAAACATGTTTGCACATAGGAATAAACATAAGAGAAAGAAACTATAATTTTTATTTCTGGATACAGACAGCAGCAACACATGGCAAGATTTTATATTTAAATATATTAGCTCACAATAGCACCATATGCACGGGGTCTGAGAACAACAAAAAAAAATTACATATCTAGCCACGGGCCATGTAAAGATTAAAACCATACCATGTACAGAATCTGAGAACAGTAAACAAAACACTTATCCTAGCTACAGGCTATGTAAAGATCCGAGCCATGTAAATTTGGCTTTATACATATTATCGAATATGCAATCTTTAGTATGCAAAAAACTCCTGACTATCAATAACCTACATAGTCCCACGATAATAGTTTTAACACCTTGTAAAGACATTCTTGAACAATTGCAATGCAATGGCCACCCAACAACCATAAGCTTATTGCAAGTTCTCCAAGCACGGCATGCAATAGCAAACTCTGTTAACATTCATACTAGACAACGTTGTATGCATGTTGATGGGCAACTATGAAAGGAAACTGTGCATGCAACTAAGCCACACCTTCTATATATGCATGTATGTACACATGTACAAACAGACACATTTAAGTTCAAATTGTAGCACCATCGTGAACCTTTGAAGAAGACAAGACCCTTTACTCTACATCAAAAATATCCTAATAGCACTGAAGCGGTTTTCTATTTTCAGCGTGTACACAGCATTCATTTCTATCCAACTATATAATATTGCACATAAAACTTCATTCAAACCATTCCACGCACACAGACATACAACCAAAAGTATTTTGTATACACTAGCAGCCAACATGCAATTCAATGCAACACCTGTCAAGCATTTAACCAATCAAATGGAAGTAAATCCAAACTATACACCATACCAATCAACCATGACAAACATTGATCAACAAACACATGGATCGCAGATTGAACCAAGGTTCAATTACTCGGAAGAACAATCCATATTTTACTGCTTGCCAATATCCTATGTCAAACCATCCATCTTTTGCAGCCCTAGAACCACCACAATAGGAAAGACCACAAAACCAGGATCAACCTCAATGTGGCCACCAACTACACTATTAAGAGTAGAATCCCACCATGTTTTTTAACAGACAGGACTATACACAATTCTATGCTATCATCAAGACTAACAGCCTTGAAGTCCCATTACCAAATGGAGAGAGTTCAATCACAGTGCAAAATAGTGATGTCAAAACAATCAATAGAACCAAGGTAAATTCCATTGAGATCATGTCCTTGAATGCCCATCTTTAGAGCAAGTTCGAGGGTTATCAGCCTCGACGTAGTCTCCAACTATACTATTAAAAATAGAATTCCACCATAACTTTTACAAACAATACTATACAGTATTCTATGCTAACATCAAGATTATCAATTGTTGACTAAAGCCACCAAGCCAAAGGCATAAAACCCACACCCAAGTTAATATCGATTTGTTTTGGGCTTCTACAAAGTTTGTTTGCAAACTTTTCAATTTCAAAACACAGAGGTAAGTTGAAACGAAAGAGTCGTCGGTGTTTAATTATTGCACACAACAGTCCAAAGGGCAATGGCTCTGACCCCCAAAATACTTGCCAAGGCAAATTGGAAGAAAAAAAACAATTCCATCTAGTGAGGACATGAGGACATGTATCTAAAACCTAGCCAAACACACACGGATATTAACTCTGACTAGAACAAAGGTAAACAAGACAAGACAAGATGCAACCAGCAATGGGTGTATGGAAATACTATTGCCATGCAATGCACATGCCATCGACACAATAATAGTAACCAAAAGAGGAAAACCGACAAGGATAATTTGACAAACATAGAAACTGGAAAAACCAACAACAAGTGCACACAAGAACTTCCTTAAGCTACATCGTAACCAGACAGACCGATTCTTGAAGCCAAAAGCTTATGGCTCTAAAAAAAATTGAATTTGGTTGTGCAGAAATATTGAAAAGCGGATCCCAGGCTGGTGCTCTCAGCACCACTCTCTAGGTCACAAAACCCTGCTGGTCGAGAATACACAACCAAGCCAAGATATTTTCAGAGAACTATCAATGTAACGAGCCAGAAAGACAAAAAAAACAGAGCCCAATTGTTAGTTTAACCCAACCTGAAAACTATAGGCAGACCCTATGCCCCCCCCACCCCACGCGCCAAAGACACGAAAGAATTTTACATTCATTGCAAACATATTTGTTTTGCTCAAAAGACAAGCAAGGGACTCATTTTTTCCCAACCCTCCTGCTCTTGTTTCAGACAGACTATTAAACCAAAACCAAACACGTTTTTTTTTATAGAACCGCCACAAAGACACAACCATCCAAAACCCAAGCCAAAAAACTTTTAAAAAAAAACTAAATACTCTAAGCTAGTCAGAACAGATACTAGCCACAAGACAAACAAGATTTAACCCCAAGCATTCCATGCCATGATAAAACCATAGCCACACACAAAATCCCACCATAAAAGGTTCAAACAAAGTAGAAACGTTGTACATTCCAGAAAAATGTCCCTGCCCTTGCCGTCACTGCAGCAGTGCTTGCCAACAGTGATCCACCCTGCACTAACTCTGGCTCGTAGACCGCCAACAACACCCTCGTCATTGTTGCAAGAGAACATACCAACACCCACAACAGAGAACAGAAACTGGGACCAGCAGAGAAGAACACGAAAACATCGGCCAAGCCCCTTCAAATAGCAAACCCACCAGCAAATTCCACACGAATTTGCATTTAACACCCTATCCTCGGATCAATAACTCCGCCCAATCACCGAACACTACAATCCACCGAAAATACCCCCTTGTAGCTCCCCACCGGTACAGGCAAACCCTCTTCTTTGTAGTATAGGCACAACACAACGACCAAGACACATGCCCGTAGCTCACTCGGCACCACAAGCTCCAGAAATCCACGCATTGCAAACAAGGCTATCCACCGAGCATTAAACCCTGCCTTGGAGTTGATCATGCTGCTCTGATTTTGGAGCAATCAAAACACAAGCTCGCTCGTTTGGACCTTCGACAACCTAGGGAAAAATGAAATACAGTATTAAACGAAGACACATGAATAATGGCTATAATAAAATGCCTATTATGATAACACAACCTCGCCAACGTAGCAGGGGCCAAGTGTCTTCTACCAAGACTACCCGCTCCATATTACGAGGATATCTTCTAAATCTAAACTTTACAAAACATTGCATAAACATCGCCCATGACATCACATTTGCTGACATAACTAGGGACAAATGTCCATCGAGACCCCCGGCTCTAGTTTACGAGGAAATTTTCTAGAAAAAACTATAGGAAACATTGCACCTCAACAAAAAAATTCCTTGAATTCCGTGTAGGTGGGGATTAATATGTCCAAGATGTCACCAAGATGTCACGGACATAATAAGAAATAACATACAAGGCTCTACAGTGTATACCATTCTGCTTTTATTTTCAGGTTTCTTGTAACTCTCGTTAATATATGACATTTTTCAAATAAATAAATAAACAAGAGTGTAATGTAGAAACCCTCATTTTTTTAATAGGTTTACCAAGCGGAAAGAGGATCAAGGCACTAGAGTTTGGCATCTTGTCCTTATGTGTGTATTTGTCTGTCTGCATACAAAAGACAAATATTGTCGAACAAAACCCCTCAACTATGTGAAATCTATCCCCAGGTCATACATTGTACGCTGACAAGGGGCATCACTCTACAAGTGCCATGTCTAATAGCACCAGCATCACACCTGCAGTCTAGTGGTACATGTTATCAGTGGTATTGTGCATAGTTGACATGTCAAAAAACACTTGATGGTATCTGCACACACTTGCATCAATCCCACAGCTTTTTAGCTTGTTCCACAATATTTATCCTCTCAGCATATATTGTGAGTGGAATTACAAATGAAATATCTTTTAGGGGATTGAGATAAGAATATTGGGTTGCTCTCTAAAATATACAACTCCACAAAAGAGATTTGCGCCGGTCCAATAGCTTTCTTTATAGGTGCACAACCATTTATTGCCATTATTTTTCATCTTTTTATGGAAGATAATGTAATGCAAATTCTAGATCCCTACTATAACACAATCACTAACCTGCTTGGATGCAAGCACAGCTAGAGATTTCCTGAAGTTTGTTTTAAATCAAGTTTTTGGGGGTAGAATGGTTGGAAAGTACCCTAAAGTCTAGATCCCTACTGTATTACAATCACCTACTTGGATGCAAGCACCACTAGTGATTTCCTGAATTCTATTTTACACCAAGTTTTGGGATGGGAAGGTTGGAAACTATTGATTTTTCCTAAGCAGCATCGAGAGCCATTCTTTAGGAAAATGGAGGCACCTAGTCAGTTACCAAGAATTTGACTCAATCTGGGACTAGGGAAGTCAGCCTAGGGTTGAGGGCCATTCTTTGAATGGAGGCACCTGATCAGTTACCAAGAATTTGAACCAGTCTAGGACTAGGCGACTCAGCCTAGGGCTAAGGGCCGAGCCATTCTCTAGGAGAATGGAGGCACCTGGTCAATTACCAATGCCAGGAAATTGACCCAGTCTGGGATTGGGGGTCTCAACCTAGAGCTGAGAGCCATTCATTGAATAGAGGCACCTGGCTAGTTACCAGGAATTTAACCTAGTTCGAGACTAAGGACTCGACCTGAGGCTATGGGTCATTCTCCGAGAGAATGGAGGCGTTTGGTCAGTTACCAAGTATTTGACACTAAGTCATTTGATGCAACCTGAGGCTAAGGCACCTGGTCAGTTACCAAGTCATCACCATAAACCCTAGACAGGGTTTGGGCACGTGATGCATTCTTCTCCTTGATCTATGGGCTATGAAACCTTCTCCAAGGACTAGCTAGTAGCTACCCCTGGTTGAGAGACCTAGCACCTGATCTTGGTGGCACAAAGAGATCAAGATAAAGCATTTAGTAAATCTCCTTATTTATGATGATGTACTTTGAGTGGGCATGAATGAACCATAAAGACCCTTGAGACCATTTGCTTTGACCACAAAATACTTGGAGGACCATCTAACCCTAGTCTTGGTCCATGAGACCAACAAAGAAAAGACCAAGTGGCATAAGTCAAAACACAAAAAAGACCTTTGTACCACAAAAAGATTAAAGTAAAAGGGTCAAAGATGAAAAGGAATCAAACCCTAGTGTCAACTCCTAAATATGTGGGACCAACTCAAATGTTTGATAGTCTATAAATAAATGACATTTGCAAATCATTTCATACACAACCTTATCACTTGACTGCTCCATCTTGGACTGAGGTAAATTCGTTGACTGAGGTTGACTGAGGATATTTCCGGTCACTGATGTGTTTCTCTCCTTCCATTTTCGCAGCTTATGAGCTTGCCTAGGGTTTCTCTTCTCCTCTTACAGTCTCTGTGGTGAAAAGGAAGACCTGCTCCAACAGGCTGGTGTTCACGGGCTGCTACAGCAGCAATCTCACAGGTGGTCACGGCAGCAGCAAAAGAGGCTGCCAACCCTTGCTGGCATTCACAGATAGCAGCAGACCACTTCTAGTGGCCTAGGGCAGCAGCCTGTCCTCGCTGGTGCTCACGGTGAAGATTAAGGGCAGCAGCATACACTTGTTGGAGGTATCAGGCAGCAGCCCAACCTTCGTTGCTGTAACAGCAACAGCAATAAACAGCTCGGGCACACAGTTCAGGCAGCAGTTACGGTCACGGGCAGCCCTAACAGGATCGAGCAGCAGCTAATAGAATTTCGCGCAGCTGTAAACAGGGTTCAGGCAGAAGTCAACTGCTTGGGCAGCAGTCAAACAGATTTTCAGGCAGCAGACAAATTTCGGGCAGCAGTCAAACTGAATTCAGGCAGCAGGTTCAGTGGTCACAGGCAGCAGCAAAAAGCTGTTACAGAACTTAGCCTTAACCCTCCGCATGGCAACAGCATTTGGTGGTAGCAGTAAGCCTACTAGGGCTTCCTGGTTTTTGGAAAATTTGTTTTACATTCATCTCAGAATTCTGAGATCAAATTTCTTCTTTCATCTACAAACTCAGTCATCTCATTTAGAGGATGAACTACAAATGCTTTGGGGTTTTTGCCTTTTAAAGGTTTCCCTGTGAAAAATCATGTGTTCAACTGTGTGATGCTTGATTGACTACTGTACTTGTCTTACTGTTGTTTACTTTTCAAGTTCTATTTCTATTAGTCTGCCATTTTTAAAGAATATCATGCACATGTTAAAATTCAACAGAAAGTACCCAAAAATCTAAAGGGTGTGGATTGACAAAATTTTAATATATATGTATAGGGTATGAGACTGACAAAATTTTCAAAAATATTGACAAAAAATTTATATATATATCTAGGGTATGGGATTGACAAAATTTTCAAATAAATATATATATAACAGATTTAATCATCTGAATTCTACTTTAAATCAAGTTTTGAGGCCGAGATGGTTGGAAAGCACCCTAAATTCTAGATCCCTACTGTATTACAATCAATAACCTACTTGGATGCAAGCACAACTACGGATTTCCTGAATTCTGTTTTACACCAAGTTTTGGAGATTGGATGGTTGGAAATTATCCTAAAATCTAAAGAGTATGGGATTAATAAGATTTTCAAAAAAAATATAATATATATATATATATATATATATATATACACAACTGAGATTCTAAAACATAAAACTATAATTATTAATAACTCATTAAAAAAATAGTACATGGTTTTCTGCCCAACATTCCATAGATAATATTTGTCATGGCCTGAATATTGAGCCAGTGAGTGAATATTTTATTATAGAATCAGCGCCACTTGGTGGTTCATTAGGACAAAGGATATCCACTGTCCAGACATTTCCAAAACCATTCTGGATGTGCTTGCTATGCAAGAGGCACCAAGACATCCCTGCTATAACTGGGTCGTCTCCCAAACATACCCAGCGGATATTGTTCATGGGCATGGGGTACCTCCCGATTTCCCACAACCTCAAGGATGTCCCACTTCAAGGACATCCCCTGCCAAATGTGGATTTCCCCTTGCAGTCCCCAAGTTCCTGGGTACAGAGAAATGTAGGTGACGCATCCCCAAGGATGGGGCAGGTCCCCCTACTACACTGCCTTAAACATGTACCTGTATATGAATCCAAGAGATATGCAGAAGTTTCTCTATATATTGTTCGGTGCCTATGTATGAGAGGGACTAAAGAGATCTTTCTAAATTAACAAGCAAAAGAAATATTCACTAATAATGAACAAGATTGCAAAAAGAAACATGCATTTTAAAACTAAACCTTTACACATTCAATCTTCGTCTGAAAAAAGATTCTATTTTGATGAATAATATTTGCATGTATTTTCTTTAGCAATTTTTTGACACTTCTCTGGTTTTTGTAATTATATCCATATCATTTATCTTGCTTTTAAAAAGAGAAAAATGAAAGCCTACTGAAAAAGGTAATTCCCAGTGTGATAAATATATAAATTATGTGATACAGGAGCCCAAGCGCCATCATTACATTGACCATTAGTGTCATGGCTTGTAGTTTTGTTGTGAAGTGAGGCAACGATCATTGCAATCAATCAAGATTTCTGCATTGATTCTCTAATTTAAAATTTAAAAAATACATATCAAACAGACAAATCGCTTTCTTCATTATTTTGGAGAATCAAATGTACTTCAGCATGAATGCACGTGCGAGCAACAGTCTGAGTGTGAGAACGAGAGAATAGAAAATAGATAGAGATTAGTCTATGTCATCCAGTGCAACAACTGTCATGGAAGCTATACCGAGTAAACTATAGTACTTGAAAATACATATGTTCAGGATTCGGCCACATAAGTTTCAAGTTTAACTAGAAGTTTGATCCCTTAATATATCCACTATAGTTTAGTGGCCTCTGGGGATATCTCTTCTATCTTGTATAGTAGCTATAGAAATAATGTTTCCTCTAACTAACATGATACATTCAAGTCAAACTCATTAACATTCACCAGTCTAGAAAAGTTTTCTGAATCTTGAACCACAGATCATGTAAATAGCCTATTCCAATCTATTAACCTAGCAATACTAAGATGTGGAAAGCAAAACCACTGGCTCAGCTCATCATCTCAAGAGTTTCTATATGAAACAAGTTATTAATGCTGCAGTATATCTCACGATAGCTTGCATTAGACTAGTGAAATGCTACTTTCCCCTCCTGGAGGTTTTCTGATACCACCTAAACAGTCTCTATTTTCCACCTTTCCATCTGCAAATATATCACTTCCACTCATTTCTCTCAACTTAGCAACACTCAATGGCTTCTCAGCAGAGTTTGTTGGATGATCTCCTTTGAAAATGTTGTTACCAGTCAATTCCGCAACCTTCTGATCATGCACCCTTTTTGATGTCTTTACTGAAGTCTCTTGACCAAATATAATATTACTATGACCTCCTGCAGGCTGCACTCACATGTCAAAGACGAGGGATGACAATGATCAGATATAATTTGTCATGACTCGTGAAGGTAGCAACTAGAAGTCGAATGTAATGACTACACCTACAGAAACTATAATGACTACACCCATCAAGGGAAAAAAATTCAATATCATTGCTTACATTTGAGACCTTTACAGATGTGCGGATGTTTCGCTGTGCTGGCTCTCCACTTTCCTTAGGCTCTTCCTTACGCTCCAGACTGCGATTTAAAGATCTAGGCGGCAAGTCTGGTGGGGGAGAAAATATATCATGACCACTAAGCTCCTTTGATTTAGCCTCAGAGATTTGTCTCCTGGCATGCATATCATCAGCCATCTTTAGATTCCCACTAAGTTCCTTTTGCTTTGCAACCTCTGCTAAAGAAATAGGCTTCTTGGGGGAGACACTTTCTTCAGCAGCAAAAGATATTTGACTTATTATTCCTGCAGCTTGCTGTACATCATAGATAAAGTATCAGAACTCTAGATATGTGATACCATTAAGCAAGCTGAAATACAGGTATCTTGCAAAGTTAACTCCCTCAGCAAGAACCTTCAAAAACAGGGGGAAATAAAAGATTTTGAAAAATCAAAACAAGATTTCTATCAAAATACCGGATATGGTCGTAAATTAGGTTGATCTGGAGTAAAGTTGCCATGTGCGGAATCAGATGCATCAATTGAATTGCCAGCATTGAAAATCCCACTCCCAGTCATCTCTCTCCACTTTGAATCAGAACATGGCCTCCTGAAAATGTGCAAGTAGCATGATGCTCCAATTAGTCTACTGTAATGAAACAATGCCGCGTATGATACTCTAGAGTCTAAGCTAAAGTAACTCGTATCTCATTTCACTTAATAGTGCCTTACTTTCTGCGTAATCATGTCAGCATATGGAAAATACAAAAAGCAGTACCCAAAAGCTGTTGACAAATAAAAACCCCTCAATTTAATTGTAGAATGCTTCTTATATTTACAAGAACGTATTTACAGCCACATCCACATTTTGAGAAAAAATCCATTTGCACCCTGAACCTTGTTCCTTTGCAGCTCCACCACAATATAATGCAACGAACATAAAAGTTGTTGACACAACACAAAATAACTGAATGCAGAAATGAATTTGCATCATTAAAAATAGATGTAAATTTGTAACACTAAATTAGATCTGTAGCAAAATGCATAACCGAAAGAGAGATCAGAAGTTTTATGCGCATTGCATAGTGAAACGTTTGAAAGATTAGCACAATTCTTCCAAATAGAGAGACCATATCAAGAAGTCTGCTATCTGTACATAATAATAGTAAACACAAATGCTTCAATGTGTTTTGACTCCAATTGGAAGATACGATGAAGCATCAACATAAGACCCTTACATATCTTCAATTTTGAATTCACCGATTCAGGTGTCATGAGGCAAAAAAGTGTTCATCCTGTCAAGTACTAGCCCTCGGAGGCAATGTCAAAAAGAATTGTGTAATCACTAAGACATCTTAACTTGCAACAAAAGATTCGGCTCCAAAGACAATTTTATTTTTGCTTACTCTTTTGGGCTAACCGTCCTTGCTATTTAGTATTTAGTTTCCTAAATGTATGTTCAAGGAATGGACTTATTTTTCTCATCCAGTCACTATGCATTGATGAACTTTGTTTCTGAACATAAGGATCTATTTCTTTTCTCGCATTTCTTGTTGTGTTTTAATTTTTGACAAACATATGTCCTGTTGCTCAATCTACTAGTGGTAACAACAGTGGCACGTGAGCATTGACCAAAGTAAGTTACACTCAGCAAATTAAGCAAGAGTGAAAGCACTGAAGTCTACAAAACCAACCTACCAGGGGTCCAAGACAATAAAAATGAAAAATACAAATTATTCATTATACTAAATTATAAAGCAAAGTATTGTGAGAATCTGGTTATATCTTTTGTAATCATCTGATCTGAATGTTATTTAACCTTGTACCTGAGTTACATCAGGCAAGCAATAAAATACAGGTTGGCTACTTCTCGGCCTCTTTCTTGTACATCATGTTACCCCCTGACATGTAGGGGTGACTTGATGATCGATGCCTATGTGATCTTCCATCACATATAGCGGTTCCACATATGAGATCTATCGTTTACCCATGCATGTTTTCCAGAGACAATTCCAGATTGCTCAGATCACCATATTATGTGCCAAAGACCAATAGTAACATTCAGTTGACACCAGTCTTATAACATATTCTATCTAGTTGACTCATGGTAAATGCTTTCTTATGTTTGGACATGATCATGAGGGGTCGATGGTGTTACTTTCTAATGGCTCATGAATCCTAGATGCTTGCTTCATAGCTAAGGACACCTAATGGAGGGCTTGCTTATATTTCTTCCTTCTTTTAGCCACTCCAAAAATTCAATTTCTTTCTAACATTTTTGGGGTTTTAAATCTGGAATTTATCATATATCTCACACATAAAATTAAGCAAAAGATAACTAAATCAAACCCTCTTTGAGGGCTGCATTCCATTTCTTTCAAGTTTATCATATTTTTATGGTTAAATCTCACTTCATAGTAATTTTTTGCTTGCTGGTTAAAAACTGAATTAACTTGAGATGAATGTTAGTTTCCAAATTTGTTTTAAGTTTACCCTTGAATGAGTTCACTTCAAATATCTTTTGATGGGCTCAACATTTACGGTTTTAGAGTTATTTTCACTTAATCATTTTGTGCACTTTTGAACTGTTTTGCTTAAATATTTTTCAGAATTTGGGTTATTTTTACATGGTTTATGGACACACATCACTTACACCTAATAGATCTGAAATATAATCATTGTTGTCAGCATACAAGGACTTACCCCTTTTGTGTTAATGGCATATTCAAGTAACTAAACACACTTCATTCTTTTGCACTCCACGCAATCATTACTTGTCGCTATTTCTAGCTTTCATTGCACAAATTTTTCACTCTTCAAGGAGCTAGAATTTTTGTGTTGTTTTAACTTTTAACCATATGATCTCCTTCACAAATATCTCTCGTTGGTAAATAGGCAACTCTGAAAATATTGATTTATTTCTGGAATGAATGACCTTGTTCTATTGGCAAAACCAGCATAGAATAAGAGTCTATAGTTGCTTAAGTTATATTTTATGGGATTCAATTTCCAGAATTATTTCACAATTTTTCTTGAAGTTTTAGGCTAGTTCACTTCCAATTCACTCGTGAGGTTGATAAAGTAATAAGCCACCCACCAAGGTTCCATTCTCGTGGTGGGTTGTCCCACACAAATGACATGTCAAAAAAGGAACGAGGATGATTGCAAGTCCAAACTCCAGAGCAATTTTGGCAGAATAGATACCTCTCAAACCTGGCAACTAAACTGAAAGTAACTTATGTTATATCACCTGGACTCGGGCATGTTTCTTGAAGCAACTTCCAAAAAAATCTCATAATTTCTATAATCAAAAAAGGGTTTTCCTTGAGACAACTTCTGTATGGTTCCTTGCATATCCAGGCTCATTTTGCAAAGAATGGTATTAAGTATGATTTAGTAGAGTCTTGTGAGAGCTCGTTTGTCCATGGCCTGAAGATTGAAGCCTGTGTATGCAATTGACCTCTGTCCAGCATATCCAATTAACTGAGTTTTGGCCCACAGATCCCCCCCATGAATGCAAATCATTTTTTACCTGTAGCTTTCCTAAATAGAAGGGGGCTAAGGCTATTTCCCCAGAATCCACACAATGTGTTCATATTACATCTCGTCCTTAAAGCAAAGTCCCATAAACTGTGAGGGCCCTTCAAAATCCTACTGAATCTCCTTTGAGATTAGCTACCAAACCTACCATATACTTTTGAGCACTTGTGAACCTGAAATTTTGAAAAGCATCTACAACAATAATATCGCATATATTGAAATGACTCTTTGTGTGAGGATCATGGGCAGCCATCCAGATACGATATCAAAAAAGAATTTGCCATGCTGCATTTCCCCACAAAACTCTTCCAATCCATTTTGCTGCTAATATTCCACCTTGTGTTATCTGTAAAACCAAGCCAACCATGCTCCTTTAGGCTAAGTCACCTGGTTCGAGTTCATGTTCGAATTCCAAAACTTTGAAATTCGACAAAAATTCGGTAAGGAAAAGTTTGGCGATAAAATTCGACATTAAGTTCAAGTGACTATAAATTTTGGAAATTTAAAAATATTTCATTATATATAAATATCAAATATAATAATGATATATTAAATTATTTAAATATTATATAAATTTGTTTCATTTATATATTTGAATGAATCTAATGGTTAAGATTAAAAATTAAAAATTATACCATGTATATTTGAAGGAACAACAGGCAGGCACCATCCAGGAATACAATCACAGACCATTCATAGAATGATCTGTTTATCCATCTTATGCAGTTTATTATGATGCTACAGATACTATGTTATTCTGTTACAGGTTTATATGGTTTATTTTTTTTGCACCAGTGGGCTGCTCACACACAGCCTGATGATACTTGATAACCAATGTTATGGATCCTTTTTTGGTTTTTGTCATGAACATGACAAGCTCATCTATTTGAAGGAATGTATTGTGGAACTATATTTAAACATTCACGGTATGGATCTGTGATGAACTTTCTTGTTTTAAACCGAAGCTTTCAGCGTATCTTGAAATACACTTTTACAAGTGTATCTACAGAATGTAATTTTGTTTGAAGAAATAAAGTTACACTTTTTTTCCAAGGAAAAAAAAATACCATGTATATTTTAAAGTTTCAAAATATACCATGTATATTTTAAAATTTTCAAATTATATATTATAACATGTGAATATAATACACCATGTATGTATTGTATCAAAGTTCTGATTAAAAAATTATAACATGTAATTAAAAAATTAATAAATCGAAAATTTTAAAAATATATAATTATTTTCTATTGCTGTTTGCTGTTCCACCCATCCACCGGCAGACAGCCCATCCAACAAAATTAACCTGGTAACCCACACGATCCATGATCCACTGATTAATCAACTTGGCATATGCCGTTACCCGAAAACTACAGTGTACACGTCCCAGTCCCCCTTGTAGAGATCCACGACCTGCGTACAAAGATCCATGACCTACAGGCTGCCGGAAACCTACCACTTCAAGGCCCGCGAAACCTGGCATGAAATACGACTAGCGAAATTTCAAGGCAACAGCGGGCTCACGGTTCACAAGAAAACAGAGAAAACCCGGCAGACTTGAGGGTAGGGTCATGAAAATCAACAATTTTTCCGAACAAATTCGGCTTGCTCCAAAAAACGGCGAATTTCGATTCTGAAGGCAAAAAAGCACCGAATCCGGTGACTTAGCCTTTAGGAGAGTACAAATGCCGCAAGCAACTAGGAGAGGACCCCTATTCACACCATGTTTTCTACAAATTTAGTGTCGCGGGATCTATGCCAATTTGTCAATTGGGACTAGCCCGAGTGGTTGCGGGATGGAGTGTTATCCTCCCCACCCAAGTTCTATTCCCATAAGTGACATGTTGAGCTCACAATGAGTATACAGTTGTAACCAGAATTTCAGGAATCGGCCCTCCATGCTAAGCTTCCGTACCAAAATCTCCCGTGTCGAAATCAAAATCGGAATTGCATGTTACCTAGCGATCCCTATTAGTAGTACTAGTATCTTATTTGGTTCTTTTGTCAAAAACTACTAGTTTTTCCATCTACTATGAACTTAACCCCAAAGGTGTTATTGATAATGTTCTATAGGCCCTGCAATGTAAAATATAAATATAAAATATATATTTATAATAAAAATTAGGGCAAGGGTTCTTATTCCCCGATTCCTATTTTCGAGATGAGTGTCGAATCCGCACCGGATTCTTCAGCCAATTTCGACCGCACCCACAATTCTTGTAACCTTGGTTGTAATAGATTCAAGCCCTATTGTTGGCTTGCCCTTATGCCCTGACGAATCTAGGGTTGAACCTAGATGCCATCCTTGGAACGAGGGGAAGAACCCACAGATTTTCCCTAAGAATTATAGCCTAAAAAAAAAAAGGGTCTATGCTAATTTATTAATGTCCAAATAATAATTGAAAACAGGTCAAAGAGATTGCCAAGTAGATCTAATCTATGAGATCTATAAGGTTCCTATAAAAAAGAGATCTAATCTATGAGATCTAAAGCAAAAAATGAAAAGATTGCCATCTAGGAGTGAGATAGAAAGTTAGAAACCACAAAGAAGAAAGAATCCATGTCAAGAGCTTGAGATAGTGGAAGAAGTAGAAGAAGGCCTTAGCTAATAATACACAACGAGAGAGCTCGAGATCCCTTGGTTCCTTCACCAACTAATGAGGGGAAGCCAACCTTTGAGTTAATATCTGTAGTAAGTGAATCACTCCTACCATTCAAGGTCGAGGTAAACAAACTCTCTATGGAAGTTTGTCCAAACAAATTAGAGCCAGAAGATCTATAAGAGTGGGTCTATGGTGCGTCAAGTCCTCTGGAAGAGGCTGCCCTTTGTCGATATTTGGATGAGGAGAAAGAGTAATGTTATTGTGACAAGAAGATCTAGTACAAGGTTAAACAACCACGTAAGTGTAATCCATGGTGATATCGATCTCTTCAACCTTGAAGTGGATGCTATAATCTGATAGGATAGTCTTTGAGCCATTGAAGATCATAACCTTGATTCTCCTAAGGTTGATCATCCACCATAGAAGATCACTAAATCTAGATAAGGCGTCCCAACAATCTCTGAAGACTATTTGGGGTGGATGCTAAGAGGACCACATCATCAATGAAGAGGAGGACAAGGATCAAGACAATGTGAAGGAATAAGCCATCCTCGACCGAGATATGCTCCTGCAAAAAGAATTCCAACTCATTGATATATATCCCAAACACTGTGGGTTAGAGAGGACACCTTGTTCAAAAATGTTATTGTCTTTAAGTCTCTAGAACATTGCCTCCCTCTAATTTGAGTCAAATGCCATTTTGAAAGTCAACAAAGACACAAAAAACTTTCAAAAAGCATTGTTTCTCCTCCTCAATTATTATCCAAAAGGCAAAGCATATGGTTGATGGTCTGGTATTGAGGTAGAAAGCCTACCTAACTCTTGGCCCATAGAAGAATCTCATCTAGTATCTCTGATCAGTGATAATATCCAATTGATGCTAGTATTATACAACCTGGAGAATGTGTAACCCACCATGATCGTCCAATAGTAATTGAAATCAGCACTACACACCTCGATTTATGGATCCTATGGTGGGACCAAGCTGGTGGGAACCCTAAAATAACATCGTTAAATAGATCAACAATATAGTGTACCAATGAATAAATACCTTGTTTTAAAAACTCTACATGAAAACCGTCATTTGTTCAATTAGAATTCATCTTCCAAATTGATTGTTGGATATACATGTCCTAAAAATGTGATAAGAAGATGAGGGAGAGGTGACAAAAACCTAGGGTTCACTGAGAGCATCATAAATAAAGCAATATGGGTCAACATAAAATAAAGAACCAAGACCAAAAAATAGACTAAAATGTCAATTGAAGAGGTGAGCAACAAATGGTTTTGGGGTAGCAAAGGGTAGTATGCAAATCCTACCTCCTCTAAAAGATCAACAGGTGTTTCTTACAGCGAAGGAAATAATTGTTGGGTTTTCAAAACCAATGGTAAGTTGTTGATTCGAAACAATGAATGGATGTAAGACTTTGTACCTAGACTATAATTCGACAATATATGAAGGTTAGACATTGCATAAAAGACAATGCAATGTAAGTTGGAATAAGACAAAAGGAGATTAAAAAATGAATAATTAAAGTAGAAAAATAGAATAAGAGGAATGGGAACTGAAAGGTCAGTCCCTTGGCCTTCCCATTACCCTCCAGCTCTCCTCTATCTAATGGCATTTTTCATTCTCAAAGGATCTTTGGGAGATAGAGGAAAGAATGCCAAAGAGCTTTGAGCAGCGTTATAACCAAAGATGGCCAAAATAAACAAAACAACAATTCCAATGTTGGTTTTCCCATTTGGGTTTCTAAGGTAAATAGTGTCCCCTTATGCAATGTTTTCTCTATGTGATATCGTTTACTATGTCAACTTGTTTCCATGTTGATAGTAGAGCTTCTCTATGATAGTGATGGCTAACAATGAATAAGTGAGAATGAATGTGAGAGGAAATTGTAGCTAGAATGGTAGTATTGTTGCATACTTTGGTTTTAGTTGTACAAGGGAAGCCCCAACTGCTAGTTAACACCCACCATCAAATGCCCATTTAGTCTCAAAGATTAATGGCCTCTATTTTGGAGCCATTGCAATTGCATAAGGGTTTGTATTTTGGTTTTTATAATAGTTACTTGACTGTTCGACGTTTTTATATCTTGCTCAAAAGATTCTTTCTTGTTGTTAAGTGTTCCTTTTCACTAGCTCAATGTTTCCACTGAGCTTGCCATTTTGACTGTGCCCAAGGCCATAAGCATTCATTTACTACGTATTGGATTATTGCAAGGCGTTTTACCTTGCCCAAGGCTATGTGGATTACGAGGATACTTTTTCTCCAATCGCCAAGTAAACTTTGGAGCAGTTATGTCTTTAGTTTTAGTTATGGGATGGAAGATACATCAGATGGATTTGAATTCAACTTTCCTTAATGGGATCGTTGAGGAAGAAGTGTACATAGAGCAACCTCAAGGCTTTGAGGTAAATGGGAAGGAGTCCCATGTTTGTAAGCTTAAGAAATCCTTGTATGAACTCAAGCAGGCACCAAGAGCATGGTACTCTAAGATCAATGGATACTTGCAAAGTATGGGATTCACCAAAAGTGAAGCAAATCCCAACCTATATTTTATATCTGTCGAGGTTGAGCTACTTATTTTGGTGTTGTATGTAGATGGCATGTTTCTTACAGATTCACTGAAGCTCATTGCATGGCACAAAGAAGATATGGTAGTTGAGTTCGAGATGAAGGACATTGGCATGATGCATTACTTCTTGGGGTTGGAGGTTTGGCAAAAACCAAGGGATATATTCCTTGGCCAAAGTAAGTATGCAATTAATATCCTCAAGAGATTTCAGATGGAGGATTGCAAACCTATGGCCACACCCATGATCACCAATCTAATGAAGTTGATAGCTTCAGACTTAGAGTTGGTGAATCCCACATTGTACAAGCAACTAATAGGTTCATTGATGTATTTTGTCAACGCCAAACAAAATATGTATTTTGCAATGAACACCTTAAGTTAGTTCATTGTGGTGTCAAGACAAGAGCATTGGGTAGCAGTAAAACATGTGCTCAAGTATTTGAGGGGCACAATGGAGTATGCTCTAAGATATCATGGAGATGAAGTGAAGCTACAGGGGTAATTTTTTATTTTTTACATGTTCATATCCTGCGGGGAATTGTAATAAATGACTTAGCATGATGAAATTATGTAAAAGATTTGGCTTCCCTAGGACTTAGTCATCAATACTTTACTCTATGGTGTTTTTTCCTTGAGAATTATATGTCCTTTTTAATGACTTACAAATTTCGAGTTTTTCACCCGCTCCTCCAAAGCTAGAGTAAATGTCTTGGTGGTTCGTCCTTGGGAGGTTATTAAAACCTATGTGTCAATGTATATTATCATGCTAATCATTGTTTTTGAGTCCTGTGAGCATGTACTAAGTCCCCCCTAGGTTTGTTTATTATTTCAGAAAATTTTAATTTTCCCGTATAAAGCATGCTTGTTTTAATTAAAATATTCACCAAGGCATAAATGATAAAAGTGTGGTTAGGAGGAAGATATAGGCATGGGGGTGCTCATTTTCTGACTAAAAGCACCCACTTAACCTCTAAACCCGCTTTCCTAAGTTTTCGAGTAATTATTTATCTCCAAAATTGAATATTACTCGAAAATTGTAAAAGAGACCCAAAAAAATGGATAGAATGAAAAATTCGGCAACTCATAAAAAATGAAGGAAACATGTCGAAAGTGAATTTTATGAATGGGCAAAGTAAAGTGGCAACTTCTTGAACATTCCTAAAGCACTCCAGAGCACTTTTCTCAGCAATTAAAGGCAAGTCGATTTTATCTCATGAGTTGGGCACACTTCCTCAAAGAACGAGGGGCACAGCTTTCAAAAAAGATGGCAAGTGTAAGATAAAGCAATATGTTTGAGTTTGTTTCCACGGGAAAGAGGATTTTTAGCCTTTTCCAACGTGTTACAACTCAGATCCAACTCAATCCAAGCTAGCAAGTGCCTCCCTCTCTTGGCAAGTGCGTAGCCCCTCTCTTAGCAAGTGTGCCCCCCCTCTCGCTCTCTTCTTTCTATTTATGCGAGGTCTCTTCACTCATTATAGAGGACGAAGCATTGAACCTCTACTCTTGTAACTCTTATTTGATCATTTGATCATTCTGTAAATAAAATATTTTTGAAGGCTTTGGAGGCCACATGCTGTGCAACTGTCCAACGTGATGTGCTTTTGGTCGATGTTTTGAGGTGATATCCAGCTAGTTTATTATTTTTCCATAGTTGTAGATTTATCTAGCTTAGAGGGTTATTCTAAAACACATAGAATGAGTATTCATTGTCTTTTATTTGCTTATTAATGCTTGATTAATTAGAGATAGTGAAGCAACAAGTGTATTCAATTGTACTAATGCCCTTCTAATATCTACTAATCACGTATTCTAGATTTAATCTTTTTTCGCAAGTGTTTGTGACAGTGCAGGATAGGTGACTAAAGGAGGAAGTTGAGCTCAGTTGCTTCTTCATCCACCTTTTGTCTTGTTTCCTTTCGTTTAACTTCTTTGGGTTGCAAGGATGTCCGGTCCTCTTTTCTTTCAAAACTGGAGCTAGTTCATGTTTCTTTCACATTACAAAGAACTTAAAATTTCTTGGTTACTAGTCCTTTCCTTTTAAGATATGTTTAGATCTTGAATTAAAAGCATATCTTTGTAGATCTAACACAGCTAGCTTCTCTCTTTTCAAAGTCATTTAACAGTGAAATTTAAAGATTTGAATTAGAAGTTAGTTTGGCTACCGCAACAGACAAACCAAGATCCCAAAGAAAAGTTGCTTTCCTTGGTTACTTTACTTATTGTAATCATAGTTTAACCTAGTCTAATTTTTCAAAAAAATTTAAGGATTGTCCAAAAAAGTGTTTTAAAAACCGGCCGAGTCGAAACCGAAACCCACTGGTCCGACCAACCAACTTAGGGCCTTAAACCAGTACAAAACCCAGTCCAAGGACCGGTTTGATAGTGAAGCAACCGGCCCGAACACTAAACCAGTCAGTTCGTGACCAAACCGATCCTAACTGACCAAGTTCGAAACTAACCGACCAGTTGATGACCATTCTCCTCTGCAGGGCCCAAAAAAATAAAACCATTGTTTTTTAATTAAAAAAATGAAAACTAACCTAAATTTAATCCTAAATGCATGTTAAAGGTTATAAACACAAACCCTTCCCTCCCTTTTCACTCACATCTACTTGCTTCCCTACTAGACCTTTGAAGGGGTGTTACCACCTAGTAGAATAAGCTTTAATTTACATAGTTTTCTAGTTGAAACTTATTGTAGGTTGCTTGAGAGGTTTTCGATCTAGATATTATTACGGTTGTATAGGTATTTGTTACAATCCTCTCTTGTAGGTTACACCCAAAAGCAATAAGGAGGAAGAGTTCATCTTCTATTATGAATGTAAACTAATTTGCAAGTATTCATCCATCAAGAAGTGGTATATAAGCCTAGCGCAACCCTCTCATGCTTGGTGGCTTCAAAGGACTAGTCCCTCAACACACCATCTTAGATCTCTATTGCCCACTCGAAGGCTCCAATTTCTCTCCATTGAACCTTCTCTCAAAGTAAAATCTCAATTGGTTACAACACTTAGATCTACTTTGTATTTAAAGTTATATCTTCATGTAGATCTACTAGTAACTAAAGTATTAGTTTCTAAGTGTGAATCTACTAAATTACTAGTTTCTTATAGATTTAACAAGACATCATTAGCACTTAGTATTAGTCTTTTATTAAAGTTTAGACAGTGTTTTATTTAAAAGATCTAAGTAATATAGCTCGTTGTTTGTTGTCTGAATAGCATGTAAATTTCTTTTTAAACTTCATTTACATCTTATTTTTCACGTGCAGTTAACCCCCTTAACCATTGGTTTAGGACTTAAATAACTAATTTTTCAGGCCTAGGTGGCAGCCTTGCATATGAATAATTTGTTCATTGTCCTAACTTTATTTCTTGCAGGTTTTAGAAGCCCCAAGGGCAAGCCAATTTCCAGGGAAGTCAAAGACCATTAGACAACCTTTTCTTGGTCATTTTGACCAATTCTTTCCCACTGATTATACCCTAAACGATTCCTAAGTTATAAAAGGATCATCAAGATCTCTAAAGGTCCTTACAGGCAGTTGTAAAAGCAAGGAAATAGTGGCCTAGGCCACCATCCCTCGCATCCTCCCTACCCCCAGTGTCAATTTGTGTACTTAGTTGGCAGTTTACTTTCTTATTATTCTTTTCATGCAATTAGATTTTATTTGCATCTAGAACAAACTATTTTCTTCTTTCTTAGATTAGTTCAATCCAGCACTTACAACAATATACAAACTATTCACAACAAAGTTTAAGGGTTTATGTGAATAAACCCATAACAATCTAAAATTAACCACAAATCTTAATTAAAATTAATAGTGGAACTAAGCTCTACACCCTCACTACGACTAAGGCGAAACTTAGTATTCAAGATCTCTAAGTTTATCTGAACCTTGGGTTAGTGCTTCCCAAGCATCAACAGTTCTCAGACTTGCCCAACCAGCAAGAGTATCTTTTTACCCTTTAGTTTCTTTGATTTCTTAGTTCATTTGCATTTAAATTTTCCTAGACTAGATATTGACATTAGTCTAGGATATTCTAACTTGTTGATTTAGTTCTAAAAATTAACTGCAACTTTCTAGTAATTAAACAACATTTGAGTATGTTTTTGGTTAATCCTTAGTAATTAGATCATCTTTAATTCAGCGTATGATAGTGCCTTTCAACAAGTCCCCCTAGGTTGAGGCCCACGGGGCGTAGAATAAACGGCGCATGGGTGTAGTGTTAAGGCACTCCTTGCGTAAGATCACCGATTCGAAACTCCGTGGGTGCTTACTCACAAAAAAAAACAAGGCTCCCTAGGTCATTTTCTGTTAGATTTTTACAAGATTATAGCAGTATAACTTTATTGTAAATGATCAATAGGATATCTAGAAGAAAGACAAAGCACAGAAACAAAGAACACAAGAGTTTATCCTGGGAAACCCAATAGAGAGAAAACCTAGCAACCTTCGTATAGAGATGATCAATTCCAAGAACAGAGTACAAGAAGAGAGAGAAAGAAGAAAATCTCTCTAATAGAAAACCCCAAAAAAACATTACTTCTCTTGTTGGAGCGAACTTCTCCTTGACTAGGCAAACTTGCTTGTTGAGTTGTGTGTCCAAATGAGGTGTCCAGCCTCTCTATGTATACACTTTACAAAACTAACATTTAACCCTAACTCGGTCGACTTGTCTAACTAATTGGGGTCAACTTACCTTGGGGGAAAATTAAAAATAATTTTATTTTAATTCTTTTTTTATATAAAATTCCCCAAGGTTTACATTGATTCTTTGAAGGGTTTACATGAATGATTACATCAGTATGATCTCACATAGGAGGTACAAAACAATATAATAAAATTACAATAAGAATAGCTTCTGAAGTTGCACAAATTCCAACACTTTCAGTTTCTAATGTTCAAATTTTGCTCTCTTATAGTAATTAAGTCACATATTTTGAATTTGGAGCAAATCTAAGCAAGCACTTTATTCATATATCATATTCCACTTTAAAGATTCTGCACTCGCAAGTTCGATTTACTTTATATCATTTTTGCAGTTGAGTTGTCTCATTTTCTCCATTTTACTTAAAGGCATTGGTCTTATTATATATATGTTATTTATGTTTTAAAGTGCTAATATGTAGCTTGTACTTGCTTTCTGGTTTAATTAAACACTAATTGCTTTCGTCTTTATATATTGTATCTTCTATTTATTTTCATTAACTCCTAAGTTATATTTCTTGTTTTCAAGCCTTAGATTACCTTAGGGACTACCACCCTTGGCTTTGTTTAAGAGTTGGCCTACCACTCGAGGCTTGCCCCCAATGCTATGAGTTGAGGTTTTTCTCACTTAAAAGCGCAAATTAGGCGACAACACAAAAGCATTCACAAAAAATGTAGCAAATCCAATGACCAAGGTAATTATGGTAAGTCTATGGCATTCCAAGCCCTATAACAGCAATAAGCAACTCATCCATCGAGTGTCATTTTTTTGGTACACGTTGATGACCTACTAGGGCATAAGCTTGGTTATATGCTAGGGCATGAGTTGAAGGTGTGTAGTAGTGACCACCTTTCCTTGGTGAAGATTTGCATGAAGCATGAACAGTTTGGGATTGGGAATGCTCTAGTAGCATGCAAGGATTCCAACCAAACATATATAAATAAGGCCCTTGGGGGGGAATTATCTTGAGACTCCATTTTACCCTAGGGATTGGCACTAGTCTTCTTAGTCCTTCCATCACCTATACTACAACAAAAGACCTCAAGTTTTGCTAAGGCTAACTCCTCGAAATCACCTTGTGCCCTCAATGCCATAGCCTAGCAATCCTATCTAGGGAATCCCCCCTTGAATTGGAGAAGAGCCAATCGAAAGAGCAGAGAGACAGTTATCAAGGTGATAATGGGTAACGCCTCTAGGTTGCAGTTGGGCTAGCCATCTTCTTTGGGGATTTAACTTACCTACTAGTTCATGTTGTAACATAAGGTATACTTTAAAAATAAATGGGATGGTGGATTGCCAAAAGCAATGCATATCCAATGGGCGATGGAGTAAAGATCAACAATCAAGACAATTCAGAAAGTATGAAAGACGGCATAGTTAGGATGTTATAAACATCCTCAAACTAACCACATGGCCTTACTTCAATATGCAAAAAAAATTGGAGGGCTCTTCCAAATACGCTCTCACAACAAATACAAATCAGACAAGCAATAATGTCTAGTCATGAATCATTAAAGGGAAACTACAAATGAAACCATAAAAGTAGACACAAGTAAGAAGTCCTCGTTATAGAAAGATCATCCAACAATACATCTATCTTCCAATTTAATTTCACGAAAGATCAAGAACCTAGATGTGCCACACTTAACCTCGAAACCCTCTTTAGGACAGCCCTCAAAATACAATGAACAACCCTAAGCAAGACATTATAACAACAAATGTCCTTGATAAAAACAAAATAATTATAGCAAGATGAAGGCAAGGCATCACCTCATCCCTAATGTCCTCTTATTGAAGTGAAAATCCCCTTCTACAAAGATTATTCCAACATATTTGTACTAGCAATTTCCAACCATCATATCAACCCAATAAAACAAAATAATGATGAACCTCACACTAAATACACCAAAAGAGAATCTCCCACAAACACCAACCATGCCTCTAGCAAAAAAATCATTCCTCTATTTATGCCTTTTCACATCAAAAATAGGGTTTCATCCACTTAGCATTTAAGGGGGTTCAAATAACTTTTTAGCTATAGAAAATTTCCCCCTACCTAGGGCACACTCTCTAGGTCTTCTTTACAATGATTTATGACCTCTCAATCCCTAGAATTCCACTTAGAAGGTTCTCAAAATAGTTTCACTCTTATTTTTTGAGTGACAATGATGTTTGACTTGGTCTTTGTCTAGCTTATAGGTCAAATATTAACTTCAAACCTATTTCCTTTTCCCTAGGCCCTCTTGCCACATGTCGTCATTCTACTTTCATAGGGTATGCATTTAATTATTTGTTTAAAGGCTTATGCCATGTCAACCATGGGACATGGTGCTTCCTCATGAAAAGAACTTTCCTTAAATATGTTGAACATGCCTCTAACCAAGAGTCTATGCCCCATAAAGTCACTTTACATTGCTTTTGAAGCTCATTTTGCACCAAGCCTCCCTCTTGTAAGGGTTAGATTCATGATCAAGCCACTATAATGCTCACTTGAAGTGGAATATTCATCATCAAGTGATCTTCTTTGACCAAAATAGTTCCCCAAGCTAGGGTGTTCCTCCATTAGCTCTCTTCCTTGCCACCTATCATTTTCCATGCCTCCTCCAAGCTATGGTGTTTTTGCTCTCAACCTCCAATGGAGAGGCATTCTTGCTTTGGTTGTATTTGACCCCTTAACTTGCCGTTCATCAAGCCTTAGGTCTCAAATAAGGTAGCGTGTTCTTTGATAAAATTTCCTAGCCTACATAATTGTTGTCTTTATGTTCTCAATCAAACAAATCAAACTGAATTTGTTTAATCATAAAATTTAACTTTTGAACATAGCAACAATCACACAATAACTGGAAAAGTAAATAGCGGAAGCTAAAATCAATTACACACATACACAAATGTTTTTCTCCTTCAAAATCAGCTCATCATTTCATTAATCAAAGTTTACAAGGCAACCTCCACTGTCTACAAAAACTAGCAGTTGTACAGTTGTAAAACCACAAAAAATGGTGTTGTATCGTCTACTAAGAAATTACGGCCTACACAAGGAAAAATACAATAGTTCTATGAAGTTGTTGCTATGCCTCTTCTTCTTCTTCTTGTCTGATGTGCCCTGCTCTCACCTCTGGTTGCTCTTCCTTTGTCCACCATTAATCTATGTCAAGATCTCTCTATCTTCTTTGTCTTCATACTTCATCTAAAAACCTAACCCCCACAACCCTAATCTCATATTGAGATGTACGGTTGAGATTAAATCCTAATCCAAGTCATTAATGTATTAATTAATCAGCAAATGAAACATCCCAAACTAGTTTGATGTGTACACACTGAAAATTATGAAATGTGGAGATATGACAAAGTGAAGGGTTAATTGTTGATTTTTGAGCAACATCGAGAGCCATTCTCTAGAAGAATTGGCATCAACATGGGGCTTAGAACTTGGTGAAGAACTAGAATATTGATGACATGAGATCTCCTTCTACAAAGGAGATAACATCAACAAAAAACCTTTCTTATGATAAAGATCTTTGAAAAGAGGACCAGTACTTAATGGTTGAGTGACAAGGACTCAAACCTGAAAGTCTTGAAAGACCCTATGGGTTCTAGGGCAGAATTGACCAAGAAGGGGCTAGAAGTTAATTTGTTTAAGCCTTCATGAGAAATTAGAAGAGGAGCTTTTAATGTTTCTTCTAAGTCAATCAAAGAATAATCCTTCTGATTTATGATAATGTACATTGAGTTGGCAATGGCACGTGTGTGCCATATATACCAAGAGAAGGTCTAAGATGACATGGTTAAGGGAATATGGTCATGGAACCCCAGTGAAGGTCCAAGATCCCACCAATGACAGACCAAGACCCCACTAACGAAAGACCTCAAAAGATTAAAAAAATCAAAAAGGTGAAAAGACCAAAAGATTAAAAGCCCCTAAGAGTGGTTTCCTTAATTTATGGATTTATCTCTCAATGATGGATTATAAATAGAGAAGCATTCTCATTCGAGCAACACAGTTCACATGATCTCCATCGTTGATCTAAGAAGATTGTTTTAGGGTTTAATGCTAATATTTTCTCTCTCTCCTCACCAACGAAGGTCTAGTTCAGACTTGGAAGCAGCTGCAAGGGTATTGAAGTTTAGAGGAGGCAGACAGCAGCACTGCTAGGGCTGTCTCTAACCCATGACAGCCTTGTTAGGGCACCCAAAAGCTCACAACATCCCTGCTAGGGCCTTCTCCACTGAGTCGAGCCCTGTTTAGGGCATGTTCCAAGCACCCAAGCCTTGTTGGGGCTTGTTCACAGTTCACAGCACTGGCAACCCTTATTAGGGCTTTATCAAACCACAGTGGCATCTGGCAGCCCTGCTAGGGCATTAATTCAATCAACAGCAGTCCCATATCAGTCAACTCCAGTATCGAAAGTTAACACAGTCTCAGAAGTCAACATATCAGTCAACGACGGCCTTCTATTAGTCAACGGCAGCCTCAGTATTGGTCATCACAGCCACTGTTAGTTGATTACAGAAGGTTAGGGTTTGGATCAATTTAACAAGGTTACATAACCCCCTCTTTTATGCTGCTAGTATGCTAAGTGACAGAGTTCCAAAGTTTTAACAGTGTGTAGACAGGGTTCCCATTAATCAGCAAGGTTCCACAAGTTTTGTTCAGACTTGCACTGAGTTCCATTCAGTCCTGCAGAGGTTTGATTCACTTGTTCAGTGTTATGATAGGGGTTTGACAAGCAACCTTTAGCCCTAGGGGCTAACATAGAAATGCTCAGGTCTGTTACAGCACATTAAGCAGATCAGCAGGGCTTACGCCATCATCAGTAAGGACTTACATCAACCCTCACTCTTTCCCTCTTGGCATTTCATCTTCAGGCCTTCTTGCAGGCAAGAAGAGATAGGGCTGACATCAGCAGAGGCTACATCACCTACATGAAAAGATAAGTACTTGGTCTCTCTGTTTATATACCCTCATGTGTGATAGCATTAGATGTTCAAGGTCTTTTGATGTATACTTATTCTTTTATTATGAATCTATCATAAGAAAGGTTGCTGGGTTTTTTCCCTCTGAATGAGAAGGTTTTCTCAAGGTAAATCATGGTGTCTACGACTCTACTGTGCATGACTATTGTGTTGTGATGTGTTTATTTTTTGGCTCAACTTAGCTTATCGTTTGGTTAATGTTATACTGCTCATAAAGTATTCGATGTGGTTGATACTTTCATGTGTAATTATGTAAAAGAAAATTTTAAATTGCACTCATAATTACTAGCTTATGAAAGTAGCTAAAAATTCAACATTAATATGAGATGAAACCTAGGAAAATATAATTAAATTGTGCCATGCACCGTCTAGGAAAGGGGAAAGTGATTAAGTGTAAGTGTAATATGGATTTTACCTAGGTAAAAAATGAAGATGTGATGAAATATGCAAATAATTTTGGTAAGATGATGGGAATGTGCTGAAATGTAAATGATACTTGAAAAACATTATGTAAATACACCACCATGCCAGAGGACACTAACAACTATGAAAACTAACCATGCAAGAACCAAGTGATAGTGACTAAAACATGAGGAAATAACTAGGTGATCTCCCCAACAGGATTTAACATGAAGAATGCATCCTTCAAACTGAAAAGAACATGATGCACAGCTGAAGCAACCTCCACAAAATCACCAAACATGATCATCAAGGAGAAGTGGGTCTTCTACACTAAAGGTCTCCATCAAATGTCGAGAAGAGAAGGGCTCCATGAAGTATACTGCCAGGCTAATCCATTGCTCCAGAGATACTAGTTGCAAATCCCCATAAATGTGATGGAAATCACAAGTTTACTACTCATACAATATGAGTGTTACCACAATCAAACACTCCTACTTTTCAAATATATACCTGAAAATGCATGCTTGCATAATTCCTTGCTTACTAGCGTCTGCTTTGTTATTTCCTATCTTCCTATAATTAAAGCTTGAGGTGAAACTACTAATACAACATATTAAGGCAAGAACAGAACAAACAAAGAATTAGAATATCAGCAAAACTTGGCTTCTTAGTTGTGAAACAAGATAACCCAAGGAAATATTTGATAGCAGAAAAGAATGACATTCAGTCAGAGCAATACAATACTAAATAAATGAATTAAGTTATGGATCCGATAGAATGAGCACAGAGACCAAAACTTGGGTGGAACAAAGGAAGTTTTCTGCTTTGCAGTTTCTGCTTCTTATGCCACAACAAACACAAAGGTTACGAGAATCCAGATAACAAAACATGAGTTTGTACATACAGTAAACACCAAAAGAACACAAGTACCTATCAAGCATAAAAAAAAGTCAGTGCACCAACATCTACTGTATGATAACTTGTAAATAAGCAAATTGAGTTTTCAATTGGTGGCAATGTGCCTGTACAAAAGCAATTGGCCCTTGATAATGTGTTTGTCTGCCATGTACAAAAGATCAACCAAAATATACAGGAAAATACACGATTCTTCTTGCTCCGGACATCTATCTAGAAATAATTGAAGCACCTCTGGCCAAGACCAAGAAATTTGTACTGTATGCATTATGTAACCACAATAGACACCCTAATCACCAACAGGTTTTCAATTATAAACTATAGTGTAACTCGTTACTTTAAGTTTAAATTAGAACGTAGCCTGGCAACATGGCACAAAGAAGGGATTTTGGCAGAATCTCTCTTTTCTTTTTTTCCTTTTTATCTTTCCTTTTTTTCCTCTTCACCTTTTCTTTTTTCCTTTTTATCTTTTCTTCTAAGAACTCGATACTTGTGCTACTTGAAGAAATGTGATTGTCATCCCTTCAAACATAACATTTGATTTTAATTGAGGCAAAATTTCCTGTTAAGTTCATGTATGGTTTCTAATTTTTTTAATTTAAAAACATCTGAAAGGACTTACCTAAATGGAAAAATACAGGCCATAAAAGTTTGCAATTAAGCAATATATATAGAACAAAGGTGAGAAAGCTAAGAATCGTCATCCTGCTGCAATTGCACGTATCAGTGAAAAGGACTCTTTATTTCTAACAGCCCGGACAGAAAAAACTACTACCTAAAGCGATTCAACTAAGAAAATGCTCTGAGCAAAGTTTGACAATCACAATGTCCTATCTTAATCCACCAGCCTGAGGTTAGCAGCTAGTTGGAACACTTGCCACGACAATGACCCTGATACAAAACCTGGGTAGTGTGCCCCCCATGATAATGCAGTTGACTGTGTCTTCTGTGCTGTGGGCCATATTATGTGGCAAGACAGCTTCTGTAATAATGTAGAGGGCTGTTAATCGCAAGCCCTGTGCTAATGCAGCAAAACTTCTCTTCTGTTATAGTTTGGAAATCTGTTAATGGATGTCCCTATGAACTTTCTCTGACAAAGTCGAGAGCTGTTATTGGCAGTCCCTGTACACATTCTCCCATGAATTGGAATGCTGTTAATGGCATAGTCAAATGGGTTCTACGGAAAACGTCAAATGGGTTCTGGTCAAGTGGTTGAATCGAAGCACTTTCAGCGATCAGATCTGGGTTCTGATCCCCCAGAAACATGTTGCCACATTACTGCAGCCAACAGAGTTAACTAGTAGTCTATTCCTGGCGTTAATGTAACCAACAAAGTGAACTAGTTTAGGAGACCTTCGCAGTAAATGGATGCAACGTATCTCAACCGATGAGATCAGGCAGGGTTAACTAATGCTAGAGATCTTGGCAGCACATGGGTGCAGACAAGAGTTAACTAGTCCTGGCGTTAATGCAGCCAACAGAGCTAACTAGTCCTAGCGGCCTTGGCAGCACATGGATGCAGCGTATCTCAACAGGTGAGATCAGACAGACTTAGCTAATCCTGGCGCCTTGGCAGCACATGGATGCAACCAATCTCAGTCCTAGGCGAATTTGGAAGCTACAGAGTTCCATTTTCAAACAAAAATAAGTATTGGCAGAATAGGTACCCTGAGGCCCCTTTCTTAACAAGGGGCCATTTACTATTTAATCTTTTAAATAAATGAATACCCTGTCTAAGTTACAGAAATCCTGTTTTCAAACGAAACCAACTAAACAAAACCGCATAAAAACGATCCAAAAGCAACAATTGCAAACACATATAACTCAAAAAAACTTAGATACGACTTCAAAATAGACTTCTTTGTAAAAATCACACATCGAATCACTTGAAAATCACCGCGGTTCAGAGAACAAGGAAGGACGAAAATGTGGAAGTGGGATGTACCTCTTCAGTAAGGAATCCGCTTGGTCAGGAGTGAGTTCGTCAGTTAAGGAAATTGAGCTGATTCCACCTGCAGGCTGTAAAGCATCTGGGCGCATTAAGTAAAATATAAACTTGTAGTCGTATGTATAGGGGGATTTTGTTGAGAAGAACTGAGAATACCAGACGCGGAGTTCCATTATTCTGATGAGTTTGAGCAGCAAGAGGAGTGTGTGGAGAGCTTTCTGACGACCAGGTAAGGAGATCGGGAGTCGAACGCCCTCCGTGCCTTGTTTTTGCCGAGTTGTTTACTTCTTCCTGCATTTTCTCTATTCACAGCCTCTTCCTCTTCTTCTTCTTCGCCTTGCTCCCAAGCAAATTGACGATGCTTTCCCTCTCTTTCTCCTGGATACACTGTCAAATACCTGCAGAATTACCTACCACTTTTCCCCGCTTCCAACGGATGACATGGATTGCCTGGTTGGTGCCCACGTCATCTGTTCATAAACCGGAGGATTCAAATTTTTATAGGGAGTTGGTGGACCAACAAACCTTGGCCTATGGGTCTTAAATGAAATACCGCCAGAAATAAACGTCGTTTATCGGTTATCCCCGCTTCCATATTCGCGTGCAAGGAGATCCCCTAGGCACTAGGCGATGTTGTGGCACAGTGTTGGAATTTGATAAGTAAAATCTTTTCATGTGCATTTTGTCGTTCCAATAAAAATAAAAGTAAATTTATTATATATATTTATATATTTATTTATTTGTTGACTATGAGGTGTTTTTCAAATTTCAAAGTCCGGTTGTATGTTCATGGTTTTTTTTAAACTCAAGTGAGTATGCTGCTTCTCCTAATGTGTAGTCTAAATTTTAAACTTTTTTTTCATATTTTTTGGGGAGTTTTCTAAAACAAGACTTTTTGACCACAGTTTTTTGGTTAGTTTTTACCAATTTTTGGCCATGAATCTTCACGGAATTTTCAAAATGCTTAAAAACACTGCTAGATTTTACAGAGTGTGGCTGTTGGGTGTTTTCCTATCACCTGATTTCATTTTTGAGCTTAAAATCATCTAACAAACAACAGAAATTACATTTTTGAGCTTAAAATCATCTAACAAACAACAGAAATTACAGATTTTGTAAATTAAATTCACCTCGCAAAAAATCAACCTGAAAAATCAAAAAGTCCCCTAGTTAGATAGCTCCTATTTTTTGTCTTATTTTGTTTCCAATCCGGTTGGAAATCTTTTAAAAATCTTAAAATCACATATATTAGTTATGGAAATTACATCAATTTGGATGGTATCAGGTATTCAGAGGGTGTTAAATTTACTTATGGATTCAAAAACACAATTTAAACACTTCCAAATTTAGATTTTACCAAAAAAAACTACTTCTAAAAAGTACAATAAATAGACTACTCTCTTCCCAAAATATGTATCATGATTTTTTTTCTAACAATGAATGTAGGTCTTTGATCTATGAAAAGCTTCAAGTGCAACATCATCAATATGACCAAGCAATATGTGAAAAATGTTGAGATCACATGACTAACAATTTATTATAGTTCGAGCTAGAAAATTGATAAGAAAATCAACATAAATATTTACTATGATTTAAGATTTTTTTATGATGAAACAATGCCATTCCAGGTTTTGCCCATTTATAAATTAATCTAAATAGTTAAAAATTGAAATTGAATTTTAGATTGATGGAAACTTTGATTTTATGAATCGTTAAATTTTGGCCACTTCACGGATTCTTGCTACAAGATTAGACAAGTCTACTCAAGTAGGTTGATCTTGTAATGGTTGCATCATATATTATCCAAGTTGAACCTTAATGGCATCAAGACCTTGTATTTGACACATGATTGGCCCTCTCATTTTGAATTCTAAACGGCTCTCTCAATTCTCAACTATTCAACACTCCCACTCTCCATTTGGCATTTTGACCTTCCTACTCTCCATTACCTCATTATGCATTCTACTGCACAACAACTCGACTTTACATTCAGGCTTTTAACCCCCGCCCCCCCCACTTTGTAGTGTCTCCTTCCACATTCAACATTGTAACAATTCATGGAATGTTTTGACCCCTTACTTTGCATTTGGTGGTTTGACCCTCTCTTTACATTCCTTGTTTTGCCTCCGGCATTGTAGTAACTCCCACTCTGCCTTTGACTTTTCAACCCTCCCAATATATGTACCCCTAGGTTTAAGAACAATGATCATTTGACAATATGAGCTTTGTGTTTGCCCAATGTCTACTACTAGAATTTCAACAAACACATAGAAAATGTAGACTCTTTCCCCTTGTTTTTTTTTAAATAAACAGACTTTATATTAACATACTATACAAAAATTACAGCAGTGTTCCTTCCAGTTTCCTTTCTATCAGTTTGAAACATTAGCAATGCAATCTAAATACATAACACAAAATATCCCCTAGGGCCCCTCCCCTGGATGATAAAACAAGGCATGCTTGCCACCACCTATTCCACATAGCCCAAAGATCTAAAAAGGCAAAACATAACCTAATAGTTTGACCATAATTATACACAGTATTACCAATAAACCAGTCATAAACCATGCAACCCGACAAAATGACGAACTTGTCTAAGTTTCCCAGACTAAACATGGGGAGCATTAACCATAAACATGGACCTACCAAAACATAAGCCATCAAAAGGGTCGTTACGGCACCTTATCCTTCGCGAGAGGAGGAGCCTCGCCATCGCCACTCAAGCCACCAGCTGCCTTCCTACTTTCCTTCAATGCAAAAGCAAGCACACCCACCAGCGTGAGATACAATATGCCTAGCTCTTTCCCCATCATGTCAATTTTCATACGCAAGAGACAAGTATCAGCGTACAGCTCTTTCCAAAAGGCCAAAGGAATTTCATCACCCCTTGTTTATCCTCTCTTTCCAATAGAACACGGCTCAAGGAGACCTTTAATAACCGAATATAACGTGATTGTCTTTCATACAGGCCATGTCGAGCCCGAGTCCTGTATCTAGCTCTCTAGCACCGCGAAATCCAACGATTGGGCATTCACCAGAACCACACACCAGACCTCATCTTCCATCACTTCCAAATCTGCTCTAATGGATGAGGGAATGGATGCACGGTAATGTCACACTACCTGCACAGCCCTGGTCTGTTTGTGGCTCGCTCGCCGCTTCTGTCTGTTCTCCGAGCTCCCCGACTTCCTAACAAGTTCCATGCCACCAACAACGAACACACATAGCTCACTAAGACTATCCTCAATACAGTACAGGAAACTAGCACCACCACTCTGAGGCCCGATGCAGACCCCTCTTCGACGATTAAAAACAAACCCACACAGGCCAAGGGATACAAAATATACATAGAAGGACACTCCCATTAAGGAGGACAAGACCTTCTCATTAAGACCCAAAAAGCCAGAACTTGCCACACCAGTTTCCATAATTATGCTCGTCAACGGCCACCCACTCCTCATACCTACTTCTTTGGTAATCACAATGCTTTGCACCGTGTCCATACCCTTTCAACCTGAGGAGTTTGCCCACACGTTCAAGCCTGCCAAGCTACCCTCCATACCACCTACCCTCATAAAATCATACTTACAACACGCGTCAGCTCGGACTCTGCATGCATCCTTCCTGCCACGTCATGTTCCTCTGTGACCTCACTCTCATCTAGGGATTATTCCATATTGTTGATGTTGTGCTTCTCCCTTAATTATACCAAGCCAACATTAATGGTTGTCATTATAAATGCATGCATCTAAAGACATAATCAATAGTTGTTGGCATTCAATTGTTTTTAATAATTGAACATGGTGATGTTTTCTTACTAAGATGTGTAATAAAAATTAACATTAACCATCACTTTGTTGATGGTATTTGAAGGTGAAATAAAATTTAAAAAATCAACACACTTGTAGTAATCATGAGTGGTGCATGTTGATAATGCACCAACTAGAAATGAAAAAAAAAACTATGGGATAAATGTGTTAAATAATGAGCACGAGGCGTGTTGATGTAGCAAGTGGACATCGTTGATATATTGCAAGTACATCTTTAAATCATTCGAAATTATCTTTCATCTAAATCTATTGAGAAAAAATGAATGGCCATTTATTCAAGACAGGAATAGCCCTCTTATTATGCATTTTGAAAGGCTCTCTAAATTGTCGATTGCCCAACACTCCCACTCTTCATTTGTCATTTTGAACATATTACTCTCCTTTGCCTCGTCTTCCATTCAACTTCACAATAAACTATGCATTTAAAGTTTTAACCCCCCCAATGTGTAATGTCATATTTTGCATTCAGCATTGCAACAATTCATGTGATATTTTGACCCCATTTCTCTGCATTTCTTATTTTGACCCTCTCTCTACATTGCTTGTTATGCCTTTGGCGCTGCAATAACTCCCACTTTGCATTCGACTTTTTTACCTTCTCAATCTATGGTCAATATATGGTCACCTAGATTTTGCAACAATGATCATTCGGTGCTATGAGCTTTGTGTTTGTCCAATGTCTACAACTATAATTTCAAGAAACCCACACTAAAAATGTAAACTCCTTACATTCATGTTATAGTCTCCACATTAGTTGTAGCCCATGATGCTTATTTTGTATTGTTGGTGTTGTGCTTCTCCTTAATTATATCAAGGCAACATTGATGGATGTAATTATAAATGCATGCATCAAGGACATAATCTATTAATAGTTGCCCACATTTAATTGTCTTAATAATTAAACATGGTGGTGTTTTCTTGTCAATATGTGTAATAAAAATTAACTTTAACCATCACTTGAAAAAAGTTTGTGGGTGTTGTTCATGGTATTTGAAGGTGAAATAAAATTTAAAAAACAACACATTTTATTAATTATGAGTGCTGTATGTTGATAATGTACCAAGTGGAAATGAGACAAAAAAAAAAACCGAGATAAATGTGTTAAATAATGAGTGTGTGAAGTTTGTTGATCTATTATATTCAACAAATGGCGAGGAAGTGGACATTGTTAATATATTGCAAGTACATCTTTAAATGATTTGGAAATCTCATTTAAATCTATCGAGACAACACGATTGACCCTCAATTCAAGACACAATTGACCCTCTCATTTTGCATTCTGAAATACTCTCTAAATTGTTGATAGTTCAACACTCCCACTCTCCATTTGGAATTTTGACCCTGCTACTCTCCATTTGGAATTNCCCCCCCCCCCCCCCCCCGGCTTTGTAGTGTCTCATTCCACATTCAACATTGGAACAATTAATGTGTGATGTGTTGGCCCCCTTACTTTGCATTTGGTGTTTTGACCCTCTTTTTGTGTTCCTTGTTTGGCCTTCGACATTGCAATAACTCCCAATATTCATTTGACTTTTTGACCCTCCCAATTTATGTTCGCTTAGGTTTCGCAACAACAATCATTTGACAATGTGAGCTTTAAGTTCGCCAAATTTCTACAACTATAATTTCAAGAAACCCACTTGAAAAATGTAAACTCTTTGCATTCATGTTATGGCCTTCTAATGATTTGTAGCCCATAATGCTTATTTTATATGGTTGATGTTGTGCTTCTCCCTTTCTTATCTCAAGCCAACATTAATGGCTGTAATTATAAATGCATTCATCAAGGACACAATCAAGCTTACTTTTAATTATCTTAATAATTAAACATGGTGGTGTTTTCTTGTCAAGGTGTGTAATAAAAATTAACATTAACCATCGCTTAAAAAAGGTTCCAAGTGTTGTTGATGGTATTTGAAAGTGAAAGCAAATTTAAAAATTTAGCAAATATTAATTTAATTATGAGTGGTATATGTTGATAATGTACCAAGTGGAAATGAGACCTTAGAAAGAAAAAAACTATGAGATAAATGTGTTCAATAATGAGTGTATGAGGTTTGTTAATCCATTAAATGCAACACATGGCAAGGAAGTGGACATCATCATATATTGTTAGGATATCTTTAGATGTTTTGGAATTGTTTTTCTTCTAAATATATTGATAAGATAATAAAAATGTTATGTAAAGTGTTTTCGAATATATAAATAATAAAGTATATATAAATTGTATTTTGTAGGTCAATAGTATCTATCCCAGGTGGTTATCATGAGTGTTTTTCTCTAAAGAGCATGATGATGACTATGATAATAGTTATTAATGTCCAATAGTATCAATTTTGTTTTATCGGACCTTAAAAAGATAAGGAGACACTTGGTTTTCTTTAAAACTTTATGTCTATACTTGAAAAGCTTTAAGAGAAACATTTCTAAATCACCATAGTTGTGAAAAGTTGAAATGTTGGGAAGGTCAATATTGTAGCAGTTATTTTGAAATTGCGCTTAGATGTGGGTGTCCATAGGACATTCTATGAAAAATGATTTTCATTTCCAACCCACTTGGTGTCAAAAACACAACAAATTCTTTCATCACATGGTGATTTGGGAATTGTCTGACACATTGTTTAAATATGGAGCTCATGAGAGTTTGTTCTTATTATGGCAATGTTTATTCTCTTCTTTTTGCTAGTTAAAACAAAGATATAGTTTTGATCTTATAGATTAGGAATTATCACCTCCCTAGTATCTTAACTTTCTCTTATCCTCTAACTCTTTATCACACCATGTCTTCTCCTTAAATTTAGATGTAATAATACTTTTAATATTATCATTATTCTGCAGAGTGACCTCTTCCTCCACTCCTCAATGATTTAACCAAGACTTGGTGTCTTTATGCCAATCTTGCTTTTAAGTAGTAGGTGGTTTTGGCTAGAATATGAAGCAATCTTAGGAAGCCTCTTGTCTCACATGTTGTTTATTTTGTTATTGTACATTTAGGTACTTAGTGATATCCATGTTCACAATTGAGGGGAGACTCACTTATATGAGGAGGATAGGATCGGGTGTATTACCTTTAATTTTGAGATTATATGTTATAAAGTGCCTTTGGATTTGTTATATCCTTCTCCGTGATTCTTTAGAGATGTTGCAACCCCAAACTTCACATCCATATAAGATAATAGGGATCAAGTGAGTCTCGAAGAGGAGTTTCTTTCCTATCCCAAAGCCAAAAGTCTCTTGATTTACCATTGTTTTCAAGTCCATAATAAGCTTTCCACCCTCCAATGTTCCTTTTCTTGATGCTATAGTTCCAATTAAGCTTGTGATGAGGATTGGTTCCTAGATATATGTATGGATTCACTTCCTACAAGTTTTTGTAGTGACCTTAAGTCCTGTGTTGATAAGGCCTCAAATGTTTATGAAATCTAGTTTACCTTTACTACTATCTCATAATGAGGGAAACTGCCTCATGAATTTTGTGAATATAGTTTACTCTAACTACTATCTCAAAATGACGATAGGTGTCTCTTGAACTTCTGAAATATGGTTTACCTTGACTACTATTTCATAATGAAGACAAGTGTCTCATTAATTTTCACACACACACACACACATTTCATTTAAAAAATTTATGGGTTGGTTGAAACTCAAATTAGTTTCTTCTATATTCACAACCTCTTCCTCTTCTTCTTCTTCTTCGCCTTGCTCCCAAGCAAATTGCTAATGCTTTCCCTCTCTTTCTCCTTGATATACTGTCAAATACCTGCAGAATTACCTACCACTTTTCCCCACTTCCAACGGATCAAATGGATTGCCTAGTTGGTGCCCACGTCATCTGTTCATAAGCCCAAGGATTCAAATTTTCATAGGGAGTTGGTGGACCAACAAACCTTGGCCTATGGGTTCTTAAATCAAATACTGCCAGTGATAAACGTCGTTTATCGGTTGTCCCCGCTTCCATATTCGCGTGCAACAAGATCCCCTCGACCCTAGGCGATGTTGTGGCACAGTGTTGGGATTTGATAAGTAAAATCTTTCCATGTGCATTTTGTCGTTCCAATATATATATATACATTTTTTTTTACTATGATGTGTTTTTCAAACTCCAAACTCCAGTTGTATGCTATTTCACTGAGGATGTATCATGGTTTTCTTTAACTCAAGTGAGTATGCTACTTCCCCGAAGGTGTAATCTAAATATTCGAAGTTTTAAACTTTTTTTGAGCATATTTTTCGTCTTATTTTGTTCCGAATTCGATTAGAAATCTTTAAAAAATATTAAAATCACATATATTAGCTATGGAAATTAGATCAATTTGGATGTTATGGGGGTATTCAGAGGGTGTTAAATTTACTTGTGGATTCAAAAACACAATTTAAACACTTCCAAATTTAGATTTTACCAAAAAAAATTACTTTAAAAAATAGAATAAATAGACTACTCTCTTTCCCAAAGATGTATCATGGTTTTTTTTTCTAACAATGAATGTAAGCCTTTGATCCATGAATAGATTTAAGTGCAACATCATCAATATAACTAAGCAATATGTGAAAAATGTTCTTTTTTTTTTCTTTTTTTTTTCAAATGTGATTCACACGCCGGCTTGACCGACGGGCTACGTCCACGGAAATAAATCAGGCGGGCCCACCCGAAGGGGCCTCACACCTTCGACATACTTCATGCCTAACCCCAATAGCGTCAATGAGGATTGAACCCGTGACCTCTATACCGAGAGGCCTAGCGACGGGTGCTCAACCAATTGAGCTAACTCTTGGGGCTAAATATGTGAAAAATGTTGATATCACATGACTAACAATTGATTATCATTCTAGCTAGAAAATTTAACACAAATTTTTACTATGATTTAAAATTTTTGTATGATGAAACAATGTCATTCGAGATTTTTCCCATTTATAAGTTAATCTAGATAGTTAAAAAATGAAATTGAATTATAGATTGGTTGAAACTTTGATTTTATGAATCGTTGAATTTTGGCCACTTGAGAGATTCTTACTACAAGATTACACAAGTCTACTCAAGTAGGTTGATCTCGTAATAATTGCATCATATATTGTCCAAGTTGAACCTTAATGGCATCAAGACCCTCTATTTGACACATGATTGGCCCTCTCAATTTGCATTCTAAAAGGATCTCTCAATTCTCAAATATTCAACACTCCCACTCTCCATTTGGCATTTTGACCTTCCTACTCTCCATTACCTCATTATGCATTCTACTGCACAACAACTATACTTTACATCCAGGCTTTAACCCCCCCCACTTTGCAGTGTCTCCTTCTACATTCAACATTGTAACAATTCATGCAATGTTTTGAACCCCGATTACTTTTCATTTGGTGGTTTGACCCTCTCTTTACATTCCTTGTTTTGCCTTCGGCATTGTAGTAACTCCCACTCTGCCTTTGACTTTTCAACCCTCCCAATATATGTACCCCTAGGTTTCGGAACAACGATCATTTGACAATATGAGCTTTGTGTTTTCCCAATGTCTACTTCTATAATTTCAAGAAAGCCACATAAAAAATGTAAACTCAGTCCTATTGTTTTTTTTAATAAACATACTTTATATTAACATACTATACGAAAAATTACAACAGTGTTCCTTCCAGTTTCCTTTCTATTAGTCCGAAACATTAGCAATGCAATCTAAATCCATAACACAAAATATCCCCTAGGGCCCCTCCCCTGATGCCTGCCACCACCTATTCCACATAGCCCAGAGATCTAAAAAAGCAAAACACAACCTAATAGTTGGGCCATAATTATACACAGTATTACTAGTAAACCAGTCATAAACCCTGCAACCCAACAAAATGACGAACTTGTCTAAGTGGCCCAGACTAAACATAGGGATCAGTAACCATAAACATGGACCTACCAAAACATAAACCATTAAAAGGGTCATTACAACACCCTTATCCTTCGCGAGAGGAGGGGCCTTACAATCGCCACTCGAGCCACTAGCTGCCTTCTCACTTTCCTTCAATGCAAAAGCAAACATACCCATCTGTGGGAGATACAAGATGCTTAGCTCTTTCCCCATCGCATCAATTTTCATATGCAAGAGACAAGTATTAGCGTACATCTCTTTCCAAAAGGCCAGAGGAATTTCATCACCCATTGTTTATCCTCTCTTTCCAATAGGACACGGCTTATGGAGACCTTTAAGAACCCAATATAATGTGATTGTCTTTCATACAGGCCCTGTCAAGCCCTTGCGGATCCCGATTCTTGTATATATCTCTCCAACACCGCGAAATCCAACAATGGGGCATTCTCCAGAACCACACGATAGACCCCATCTTCCATCATTTCCAAATTTGCTCTAATGGACGAGGGAATGGATGCACAGTAATGTCACACCGCTTGCACAGGCCTAGTCTATTTGCGGTTTGCTCACCGCTTTCGTTTGTTCTCCGAGCTCCCTGACTTCCCAACAAGTTCCATGCCACCGACGAAGAACACACATAGCTCGCTAAGACCATCCTCAATACAGTACATGAAACTAGTACCACCACTCGGAGGCCTGATGGAGACCCCTCTTCGACAATTAAAAACAAACCCACACAGACCAAGGGATACATAAGATACGCAGAAGGACACTCCCATTAAGGAGGACAAGACCTTCCCATTTAGACCCAGAATTCCAGAACTTGCCACACCAGTTTCCATAATTATGCTCGTCAACGACCACACGATCCTCATACCTACTTCTTTGGCAATTACAACGTTTTGCACCATGTCCATACCCTTTCCAACTAAGGAGTTTATCCACACGTTTAAGCCTACCAAGCTACCCTCCATACCACTTGCCCTCATAAAATTGTACTTACAACACGTGCCAACTCAGACTCTCCATGCATTCTTCCTACCACATCACGTTCCTCTCTGACCTCACTCGCATACGAGGAGTATTTCATATTATTGATGTTGTGCTTCTTTCTTAATTATACCAAGACAACATTAAAGGTTGTCATTATAAATGCATGCATCTAAAGACACAATCAATAGTTGTTGGCATTCAATTGTTTTTAATAATTGAACATAGTGGTGTTTTCTTACCAATATGTGTAATAAAAATTAACATTAACCATCACTTTGTTGATGGTATTTGAAGGTGAAATAAAATTTAAAAAATCAACACACTTGTAGTAATCATGAGTGGTGCATGTTGATAATGCACCAACTAGAAATGAAAAAAAAAACTATGGGATAAATGTGTTAAATAATGAGCATGAGGTGTGTTGATCTAGCAAGTGGACATTGTTGATATATTGCAAGTACATCTTTAAATCATTTGAAATTATTTTTCATCGATAAATCTAATGAGAAAAAATGAAAGGCCCTTTCTTCTAGACAGGAATAGCCCTCTTATTCTACATTTTGAAGGGCTCTCTAAATTGTCAATTGTCTAACACTCCCACTCTCTATTTGTCATTTCAAACCTAGTACTCTCCTTTCCCTCATTTTGCATTCAACTTCACAATAAACTATGCATTTAAAGTTTTAACCCCCCCAATGTGTAATGTCATACTTTGCGTTCAACATTGCAACAATTCATGTGATATTTTGACCCCGTTTCTCTACATTTGTTATTTTGACCCTCTCTCTACATTGCTTGTTATGCCTTCAGTGTTGCAATAACTCCCACTTTGCATTCAATTTTTTTACCTTCTCAATCTATGGTCAATCTATGGTCACCTAGATTTTGCAACAATTATCATTCAATGCTATGAGCTTTGTGCTTGTCCAATGTCTGCAACTATAATTTCAAGAAACACACACTAAAAATGTAAACTCTTTACATTCATGTTATAGCTTCACATTAGTTGTAGCCCATGATGCTTATTTTGTATTGTTGGTGTTGTGCTTCTCCTTTAATTATATTAAGGCAACATTGATGGATGTAATTATAAATGCATGCATCAAGGACATAATCTATTAATAATTATCTACATTTTATTGTCTTAATAATTAAACACGGTGGTGGTTTCTTGTCAATATGTGCAATAAAAATTAATTTTAACCATCACTTGAAAAACTTTTATGGGTGTTGTTGATGGTATTTGAAGGTAAAAGAAAATTAAAAAAACAACACATTTTATTAATTATGAGTGGTGTATATCGATAATATACCAAGTGGAAATGAGACAAAAGAAAGAAAAAAAAACTCTGAGATAAATGTGTTAAATAATGAGTGTGCGAAGTTTGTTGATCTATTATATTCAACGCATGCCAAGGAAGTGGACATTGTTAATATATTGCAAGTACATCTTTAAATGATTTGGAAATCTCATTTAAATTTATTGAGACAACACGATTGACCCTCTATTAGAGACACAATTGACCCTCTCATTTTGCATTCTGAAATGCTCTCTAAGTTGTTGATAGTTCAAAACTCCCACTCTCCATTTGGAATTTTAACCCTGCTACTCCCCATCTGGAATTTTGACCCTACTACTCTCCATTCCCTCATTTTGCATTCAACTCCACAATAAACTATGTGTTCAGGGTTTTAATTCCCCATGCTTTGTAGTGTCTCATTCCGCATTCAACATTGCAACAATTCATGTGTGATGTGTTGGCCCCCTTGCACTGCATTTGGTGTTTTGACCCTCTTTCTGTGTTCCTTATTTGTCCTTCGACATTGCAATAACTCCCAATATTCATTCAACTTTTTTATCCTCCCAATTTATGTTCACCTAGGTTTCACAACAACAATCATTTGACAATGTGAGCTTTATGTTTACCCAATTTCTACAACTATAATTTCATGAAACCCACATGAAAAATGTATACTCTTTTCATTCATGTTATGGCCTTCTCATCATTTGTAGCCCATAATGCTTATTTTGTATGGTTGATGTTGTGCTTCTCCCTTTCTTATCTCAAGCCAACATTAATGGTTGTAATTATAAATGCATTCATCAAGGACACAATCAAGCTTACTTTTAATTATCTTAATAATTAAACATGGTGGTGTTTTCTTGTCAAGGTGTGTAATAAAAATTAGCATTAACCATCGCTTGAAAAAGGTTAAGGTATTGTTGATGGTATTTGAAAGTGAAAGCAAAATTTAAAATTTAGCAAATATTAATTTAATTATGAGTGGTATATGTTGATAATGTACCAAGTGGAAATGAGACCTTAGAAAAAAAACTATGAGATAAATGTGTTAAATCATGAGTGTATGAGGTTTGTTAATCCATTAAATGCAACACATGGCAAGGAAGTGGACATCATCGATATATTGCTAGAATATCTTTAAATGTTTTGGAATTGTTTATCTTCTAAATCTATTGATAAGATGATAAAAAGGTTAGGTAAAGTGTTTTCGAATATATAAATTGTATTTTGTAGGTCAATAGTAGTTATCCTAGGTGGTTTTCGGGAGTGTTTTCCTCTATAATCAAGTTCAATTCATGCAAGTAGAATGTTGAGTTAATGAAAGAGCATGATGATGACTATGACAATAGTTATTAATGTCCAATAGTATCAACTTTGTTTTATCGGACCTTGAAAAGGTAAGGAGACACTTGGTTTTCTTTGCAATTTTATTTCTATACTTGAAAAGATTTAAGATAAACATTTCTAAATCACCATAGCTGCAACAAGTTAAAATGTTAGGAAGGTCAATATTGTAGCAGTTGTTTTGAAATTGCGCTTAGATGTGGGTGTCCATCGGACATTCTATGAAAAATGATTTTCATTTCCAACCCTCTTGGTGTCATAAATACAACAAATTCTTTCATCACATGGTGTTTTGGGAATTGTTCGACACATTGTTTCAATATGGAGCTCGTGAGAGTTTGTTCTTATTATGGCTATGTTTATTTTCTTCTTTGTGCTAGTTAAAACAAAGATATAGTTTTGATCTTATAGATTAGGAATTATTACCTCCCTAATATCTTAACTTTCTCTTATCCTCTAACTCTTTATCACACCACGTCTTCTCCTTAAATTTAGATGTAATAATACTTTTGATATTATCATTATTCTGCAGAGTGACCTCTTCCTCCACTCCTCAATTATTTAACCAAGACTTGGTGTCTTTATGCCAATCTTGCTCAATTAGTAGGTGGTTTTGACTAGAATATGACGCAATCTTAGGAATCCTCTCATCTTACATGTTTTTTATTTTGTTCTTGTACATTTAGGTACTCAGTCATAGCCATGTTCTCAATTGAGGGGAGACTCGCTTATATGAGGAGGATAGGATCGGGTGTATTACCTTTAATTTTGAGATTATATGTTCTAAAGTGCCTTTGAATTAGTTCTATCCTTCTCTGTGATTCTTTAGAGATGCTGCAACCCCAAACTTCACATCCATATTAGATAATAGGGATGAACTGAGTCCCAAAGAGGAGTTTCTTTCCTATCCCAAAGCCAAAGGTCTCTTGATTTACCATTGTTTTCAAGTCCACAATAAGCTTTCCACCCTCCAGTTTTCCTTTTCTTGATGTTATAGTTCTAATTAAGCTTATGATGAGGATTGGTTCCAAGATATATGTATGGAGTCACTTCCTCTAGGTTGTTGTAGTGATCTTAGGCCTTGTGCTGAGAAGGCCTCAAACGTTTGTGAAATCTAGTTTACCTTAACTACTATCTCATAACGAGGAGGGAAAGTGCCGCATGAATTTTGTGAAATATAGTTTACTCTAACTACTATCTCAAAATTATGGCAGGTGTCTCATGAACTTCTGAAATATGGTTTACCTTGACTACTATCTCAGAATGAAGACAAGTGTCTCATGAATTTTCACACACACATTTGATTTAAAAAATTTGTGGATCAATTGAAACTCAAATTAGTTTGTTCTTCAAATCAATTTGCATTATAAACGTTGCTTATGCATATGTGCAATATTGGGATTCAAATTTTGATGTCACGACAAGGGTGACATATATAAATCAATCAAACCTATTAAACAACTGTGCACATGCGTTATTTTTGTGGTTTTCTAAAGTTTTTAAAAGGTGTAAATTTCTTGTATTAAATATAATTTCTAAAAAAATATTTATGTGAATGTTGATTGGCATATTTTGCTAATGTTCACCTCAATTTTCTTTACCCAAGGATGGGCGACGGAGCTAATGTCATAGGTTACAGTGATAATTAATATTGGTTTGTGGTGATACAGATTCCTTCGATACACGTACATTTAATTATGATTTTTTATTTATCGCCTTAACCAAAGTATAGCCTTCTTGATCTCGCTATAGCCAAAGTATAGCCTTGTTTATTCAGGCAGGGCTTCCTTCCTTACTGTTAGCACTCAGAATGTACCCAGGTTGTAAAAGGTACACCCCGAGGTAACAGCAAAACCACTTTAGGAAGATATTAGTATTCTCTCCTAGAGAGGGATCTCTCAACATGAACTTTACAAATTGCAAGACCAAACGGTAACAATATTTAAAGGTTTATTTATTTGGTTGAAACAATCACATATCCATTGGGCAATGGAGTCATATACATATAAAAAGATTCCCAAAATGCATACACAGGATTTTTCAAAGGCAAGATAATCACATAATTGCAGTCATTTCATTTGTCAGGGTGAAAATAGAAGAAATGAGGGAACGACCCATCAATACAGAGCGTCTAAGACGAATTCCATATCAACTTTAGTAGAAAAGATCATATAATACCTGAAACGATGAATAGAGCATAAGCATATGAATTCTAAACATCAAACACTATGTTCCAGAAACGACAGAAAAAACAGAATGGATCGTTACACAGGGAAAATTACAAATCACACAGAGAAAGAAAGCACGGACTGCAATGTCAATGATACATGAATCTCTGAAAAAGAACTCTCATGCATTCATTTTGGTAAAAAATAAAACAGATATGTTCTCCACAAATTACTTCATCTGATGGGTTCCAACCCCCATCTCATAAAAGAGATACAAATTTATAGATCAAACAATAAGTCTGCCTCCAGCAGATCAATAACAGAATGACCGGCGTAAATTAGAGTTTGTAACCGAAATCCTACACCACTGGGAAGTTGTTACAATTCATTCCTAACCGATCACAAAGTATGAATCAACTGAATAACAAACTTGGGCCTAACAGCTTCCACGTCTTCGCCTCAACAGCTCCACGTCTTTGCTCAACAGCTCCATGCCTTTGCCCCGTCAGCTCTTCGGTACCATGACACCTGTTCTTAGGAGGGAACGATATACTTTGTTTTCCCAAACCTCTCGACAACTTTCCATTGCTCCGAACTTGGGGTGTCGCACTCCATCATCTCTCGGATGGTCACCTCGAGCTCCATATATGTTTCATGAGATTTCTTAGGTAACCTGGCTCTGATGACGGTGAACTTCTGTAAGACTTTGAAATCTTCCACTAATATGTCCACAATAGTTTTCCCTGACAGGCTTTTTTCCAAGCTATTAAATTTCGAGTGATCCATGCGAGCCCGGACAAGCAGCTGATGATAATGTTCCGGTGAGCGCAACCGACCTTCTTCGTCCCAGAAAGACGGCAATCCGTCTTCGAACAACTCTCTAAACTCCTGTCTGAACTCTTTGACTTGCACGACCAACTCATCGGACTTGTCTTGGACAGTCTTCATCAACTGGTGCTTTTGGATGATCTTCTTCGCAGACAGCACTATTGAGATTCGGTCTTTTATGCCCATGTCGTGCAGCTTTTGGTACGATAGTGAGTTCAGGAAATTTAATGTATTTTGGTCTGTGGAGAGGGGTCTTCTCGCCATGCGTTCATTCACGAGCTTCAGTTTTTGCTGAGCCAACTCTGTCACTGTACACAAATCATCAATAAAACTCAAGTAATGTCGGAACTTAGTAATCTCTATAGTAAGGGTATCCCAAATAATATGCTTCGCCCCTTGAAGGGGGACCTTCCCAATGCATTTTTCCTTTAGCTTCTTGAGCTTCTTCTGCAATTGATTCTTTTCCTGCAAGATCTGTCTTTTGCTTTCACTCATTTTGATTAATTCGGCCTTTACCTTTTCATTCTCAGTCGTCAACTCTCGGATTTCCTCGTCTTTTAAACTTACCTGGGACATGGACACCAACAGGTCATCAGCAGAGAAGTTATCCAGTGGTTTGTCTATTTTCACAATGGAGAGATCCTTATCAGTGGGGGTTTGACTCATCAGGTCCTCCATGATTTCCTTCTCGTCATTTTGGTCCTTTTTCAACACGGATATTTGGGACAGCAGTTCCTCCCTTTCGACCTCCCATCTGTATTTTTCCTCCTGTAGCTCGACGACCTTCCCTTTGTATTCCATCATTTCCTGATGGATTTTCTCCTTTTCTTCTTGCAAGGCCATCAATTCGGCCGATTGGACGTGTTCTGAACCGGGGATCTTTAGTTTCTTCTTGAGGACCTGTAGAGCATTGTCTTTTTCCTCTAACAACTTCTTGACAGCCTGGGTACTGTCAGAGCTAGCGATGTCCGTTTGCATTTTTCTGATTTGAACGGCATTGGCTTTGTTCTCGACCTTTTCGTGCTTCAGTTGAACTTCCAACTTGTCTACCAACACTTGCAACTTACTTATCCTCATCATGGCCTGCAACAGGTTTGAATATAGAA
>LPNX010664869.1:0-18343 GCA_001517045.1 Pseudotsuga menziesii | reverse complement strand
TCTCGGCCTCTGCCAAACTCCTCTTGACCGCAACACTGACACCCTCTGTGATTTGGATCTCTGAACGAGATGCGGGATGTGTCTCTGTCTCAGTTTTGGATTCGTCAGTGAACTGCAGCAAATTAGCCATTTCAGCTAACCCTTCAACAGCTTTATGCTCAAACGGTTTGTTTTTGTTTGCTTGATTTCTCAATGATATCACCTGGTGGGGGTCATAGTTCATATTTACATCCTTTACGAAATCCATATTCTCCATCAATCTCTCTATACATGCCAGGGCACCTTTGCCTTTAAAAATGAAAGGGCCGACTTTAAATGGAAATTTAATATTCAAAGATTTTCTGAAAGCATCGAAATGCTCCTCCTCTGATAACAACCTTTGCCTCATAAACTCTAGAGCAAAAATCCTTGGGGTCAAAAAGGAAGGCAACCTATAAGGCTGACCTGTAAAGCCATACACTCTCAAAACAGTATAATCTCTGTATAGAAACCAGTCTCCCACCCACCCCTCGGGTGAATACTGCATCAAACATTTCATTTCATCAAGGACCCGGGGCAATTCTTGATCAAATAGCATCCTGTATATTTCGGACATGATCAAATTGGCAAATTCGATCAGGTTGATTTGCTTTGGCAAATCAGAAGAGGATAGAGTACTTATGAACTTCAATTCTGTAACATTAGAACATAATAACATGTTAAGCAGGTGTGTTTGAAACCTAAAAAACTGGACCTTGGGAAATTCAGTCAACTGGAGGTGGATCGCTTCGGCCAGATATTCGTCTAAATTAAGCACAGGAACTGACTGGGACTCAGGACTTAAAGAATTTACTTTTAGCAGGAAACCAAGGATAACATCACCTATATGACAATCGTCATCTAGACCTAACACTTGACAAACCAAAGACATTACCCACTGCACTTCAATTCTAAAAATGTGCAAGGGGTAGGGCAAGGTAAGGCCTTCAAGGGACTGACCTTCCTTTAGGATATTTGACAGGAATCGAGAGCGAGCGTCATCGTTGCAACTTTTCAAAAACTCGGCAAGGACAGACTCATTTACAGACTCACGGTTCACAGGGTAACTTTCGGGCAAACTAAGATTTTCCCTAATGGCCGAAGCATCAATTTTACATAGTATCTTCGACGTGGACCGACTCACAATGACTCTCTGAGAGGGAGAATAATTTACTGCGCACCATTCGGTAAATTCAGGGAAGTGGAGGGTTTGCTCCAGGGCAAAAAAGTACAAAAAAGACTTGCATACATTCAGAACATCATTCTCTTGCGAGAAACAAGACCACAGCCTCTCTTTGCTTCCTGACACACTTCCTGTAGACAAGAAAGGATCGTAGACACCCCTGTGTCTATCTACCAAGAATTCTTCTCTTTCATCCGGGACCCGACCAGACACAGAGGCTTCGCCCTGTTGATCCATTTCTTAATTTATAATGATAATTGAGTGAAGGAATTACAGGATTAAGGTCCTACCTGGCTCACTGTGGAGGCGTGTGTTCAGAATGCGCCTGGTGCTGACAACTGGAAGCACCCAAATCGACAGGTCCTTTTCGCCGGGTCCCAAGCAATAAAATAATCGCTGGAGAGGTCAATTTTTCCTTTATAGGACACCCCCGATTAGACACGTGGGAAGCATTTATTTCTGCAACCGCTACTAACAGCCGTGCATCTTTCTCCTCCAGGTTCCTTTCCGACCGTTGATCTCTTCTGTGCAAATTCCTGGCCTTCGGATCGTACACCACGTCCCACATTCTGCTGAGCCATCTGACTTTATCTACCGTGCAACTCTGGGTCCCGGAAACATCTACAGCCGTCAATCTGATCTTCCTTTATAGGCGGGCCGTTGGATCATGTGGCGCCCATCCAATTCCGCTGGGCTCCTTCGCTTTATCCGTCGAGCAACTTTAATCAGCGGAATTGCTCCCAAACGTTGATGCGATATCCCTTCAGCTACGCACCGTCGGATCTTCAGTCGCGTACCCAATTCCGCTGGGCACTCCGAGATTATCCGCCGTGCTAGTTCGACCTCCGGGATCATTGTTAGCCGTTGATCTATTACCCTCCGATCTCCAACCGTTGGATCGGGCAGCATATAATGAGTTCCGCCGGGTGGCTCAAAGGTTATCCCGCGTGCATGTTCATCTCCCGGAAACCAAAATAGTCGTCGATCCACGCCGTCTTTAATCCTCGGCCGTCGGATTTACCTCCACGCATCCCTTCCGCTGGAAGCTCTGGTGTTTATCCGCCGCGCAGGTTCCGGCTGCGAAATCAACCCCAACCGCCGATGTGATCCGATTCCATCCCTCCACCGTCGGATCGAGAGGAATATATGTGATTCCGCCAACTCCCATTTCTTTAACTAACTTGCACTTTCTCCCGGCGGATTGGTTATGAACCGCAGATCATCCCCGAATCAATTTGTAACCCTTGATTTGTGCAGGCGGCTAAAGGCCCGAACTTCTGCTATCTTCCTCGCATGTTTTGAAAGGCGGAGGGAGTATTAGCCATGGATTGGCTCCTTCTTTCGATCACAGCCTAGGATTTTTGTTTAACTTGGCTGCTCTTTTAGACCATCACGTCACCTTTGTATCATATCTTTAAACCAAAGTATTTAAACAGCACAATCTTATCCCCCCCCATGATCTTATATTGCTTTTGTTCAATACAGGTGCTAACACTTGCCATAGCTTATGGATGATCTATCTACAAAAGCGTCGTCAATTCATCATCGTACTGCTTCACCCATGAACGTCGTACCTTCAAAACGATAACGGACGGAAGAGTATTGCGCGGGATAGTGAGCAGAAGAGTATTGGCTATGGTTGCATAATCTTGGAGTGGTTGTTTTTTTTTTGTTCATCGTTCATCCCGGTTTTGATTTTGTTCCAATCTTTCTAATTAATTATTGGCAATTATGCAAGCGTGCTAGTGGTAATAATAATACTTATTGCTTTCTAATTAGCCAATAGTTAATCAGGCTTAACGAGCATGCATGCTTCAATGACCATGGATGATGGTGATGGGTTATGTTCGTCTTGAGACGTTATAGAGCAGCGTCAACCAGCCATGATAACCCAACAACGACACTTTTTTCTCTTTTGGGGCTTATCATTTTTCCCAATGTTTATTTTATACCACGTGGTTAACAACATGGTCTCCTGGAAACATCTTGTTTCAACCACAACTTGATCATAAGGAAAGGGGAAGAATTTATATGATTGACGTGACAATACCCCTCAAACCACATCTCCTCACTAAGAGGAACTTCACAAAGTCTAAGCGAATGGTCATAGCAAATGCAACAATCCAAGTGACATCTTTCAAATTTCTATGCTTTTAATCACTTTAAGGGCGGACACATATTCTACTCTGCTAAACTATATTATAGGAGAACGATTCAATGTTAATAAGCATTTTTAATTATTAAGTTTATTTTTATAAATTTGTGTAAAGTTTGATGTTAATTCTTTATATCATAAAAATTCCATACACTAATTCACAGTTTAACTATGCGCATTCAATGTTTAATTAGATCATACTTTAAAATTTAAATTATTATTATAAATATCATATCAACAACATTAAAAATTTAAGACACTAACACCATATAAAGTTAATTTGATTTCAATTCAATATAATATAGCATAGTATAAATATCCAAAAAATAGAAGTTTGATTGGGATAGGTTAAGTGCCAAAATTAATAGTGAATTATTTTAATGCAATGGCAAAATGACATACACAATGAATAATGTAAGTTCAAAATAAATATCTACAACTTTATATGTCTTTAGTCTCTTTCTCTTGATAGGGTTTTCTCACATCAAATGATACGAATAATAAGTGGGTAAAATAAAGAGATTACTAATTCATGAGGCTCTCATTTGTCATTATTTTCATTCGATCATAAGTCAACCTTAGGTATTGTTCCTTGCACATTAATCTTGAATTTAAGTTTAATTATTTTGATCAAACAACATCAAATGGTATTTTGGAATTACTCTTGAAGCTTTGGGGGGAGCGGGCGACTTGGAGCTGGTAGGGGACGATGGAGTATCCTGTATGCCTCTATGGTGATATCTGCATACTAGATGTTGTGCGGTGTTTTTTGCTCGGTATACACAGTGGTTGTTGTTATATTTGAGGGTTACTGCGACTTGGGGTAGCGGTTTTTGATTCTATACTATCGTTTTTCTTGGGTAACTATTTGATGGCAGTTATTTTTTAACTGACACACTGGTTTGTCTTGGATTTAAACTTCCTTCGATTCACTCTGGGTGGGTGGAATGGTCTCCGGGACACTTTCTTAGGAGAGCAGGTATTTATGTCATCTGACTCACTATCCCTTGCTCCAGTAAGGATATTGTCAGTGCTTCCTTGGTTGTCCATATCTGGATGTGGCGCTTCTACCTGTTTCATTAGCTCCTTCCCTTTACCGGTTCCTTTTGTATTTGGTGCTGTGGTCTATATACTTTTTTATGTATTACGTTTCCCCTGGATTAGCTTGGGTCGTCTTCGTTTCTGAGAGGTGGATACTCTCTGGGTTGCCTGTTCGTTTCTGACCAGTGGTATCATTCAATACTACCTGGTTTCTTGTTCCTAGTTTTTTGAATTTATCATTTATGATGGGGGAACGGTTGTTGCTTTGTCTTTATTATCCTTTGGTGCGCTTGGTCTTTGAGTACTTGGATCATTGATGGTGGTTGATCGCATTATTTATTAGACGTCTGATCTATTGACACCATATTTATTTGTATCGGGGGGCATGCATCAGATCCGTTGGTTTTATCTGATAGGTGGCATTACTATCTACCGGTTGATCAGCTGGCACATACTTTCATACATTCATGTTGGCTGGGACTTAAATGAGATGACTATTGCTTAATTAATGATGGGGACAGATGTATCTTTCTCTCAATTTGGTGATCCCAATGTTGAGATCGTTTGGAAGGATGCGGGCCTTTTTATTTCAGATGATGCGTTAAGACATAAATTTGGCCTCGGTGGGTGTGATGACCATGGGGTTACGCATCCATGCGGTTATTATCCTGGTGATGGTTCTCTGCCCGGGTCTTCCTTGCCTGTGGATCCCCCTATTGAACGTGATATTCTGGCAATTATTGATGATTGTCATGCTGCAGACATATACCAGCCTGTTGATAGTATATCGTCTGGTCCACAATGTCATCATATACTGAAGAAGCCAACTGGTGGGCGGGATTCTGTTAAACCCTGGAAGCCGAAGAAGAGGGGGCCGAGAATGGTCCTGGGAGATGATATTGGATTAATTGATTTGACCAAGATGTCTATGACCGCTTTGGTTGGCAAGTTCAGCTACTGGTCTTGTTCTGGACGTGATGTGGAATCTTTTGTGCGTGAACAATGGCTCCATTTACTGTCATACATGCCAGAGATTTATAAGTTGTCCAGGGGATGGTATTGTTTTATGTTTAAAAGCTTGGCGGACTCGGAGGCTATCCTATCACGGACTTGGTTACGTGGTATGGGCAGTCTGATGCTCAAAACATGGTGCCACCTCTTCAACCCTGAGAAGGAGGTTTTACTTGTTCGTCACCTTTGGGTACATATTTCGAATTGCCCCCTCTTCATGTGGAATCTGGATGCTTTCACGGCCATTGGTAACCATCTGGGACGTTTTCTGCATGTGGAGCCATCCCTTCTGGCGGGACTGGATCGGCGCATTGGTAAGCTTTTGGTGGAGATTGACATCTCGCAGGGTCTTGTGGCTGAATTGGCCATTGATTGGCGGGGCTATACATTTGAGATTGAATTGGAGTATTGGGGGCTTCCGTTTAGGTGCTCTACCTGCAACAAGGTGGGTCATCTAAAGGCACAGTGCACTGGCCGTCCTATTACACAGATGGATTGCCCCGGCATATTATCTAGTGATTCATCATGTGAGCTGCCGTCAGCTTCTGAATTACCGCTTCAGCAGACTTTGACTATGGACATTTCCAACCTATCCTCTGCGGATCTCTCTCTGATTGGTACGTTAAATACTTACTCACCTTCTCTGATTGCCTCTTTAACCTTGGAGGAATTTACACGTTTAAAAGTCTCGGTTCTGAATGATAAACATGTCTTCCGGACCGGTTTATTTATGGTTGGAAGAACTCCTTGTGGAAATCCTCCTGGAGTGGTGATCGGGGAATGTCCACCATCCATAGACCCACTGGATCCCTTGTGCGATAGGTCCTGTCCTGGGGTATTAGATGATACTCATCCTCACCCATCATCTGAGGATTCTTGCCCACTGGTGGGGAGGGCGGAGAACAGTTTGGATATGGGCTCACCAATTATGGGATATATGGGGACCTTTGCACAGCCTGTCGAGTCTGTATCCTTCTCAGATGTGGCCCCCTCCTATCGAGATATTCTTCAGTCCTCAAAGCTTCCGGTCTACAAGGGGGGCCGGGTCATTAGTGCTGAACCATCTTCTGCAGTTACATCATTCTCGGGGTCAGCTGAGACCACCATTATTGATACCAATGGGGGTATCTGTGGGGGTTTGGACCCGGAATTCTCACCATTGAAGACCCGGAATGCCAGGAAGATGAAAGGAAAATTATCTGATCCTACTCTTTTGACACCTCCACCTTCACATACCCCTCGGGCCCTTAGAGAGCAGAAGGCCCTTGCACGGAGTTTAAAATGATCATTCTCTCTTTGAATATTCATGGGGTTGGGGGTGCCCATAAATTGCTAGCCCTCCGTAGGATATGTGAGATTGTTCGACCGGATGTTATTTTATTACAGGAAACGATGGTAGCAGCCGTTAAGGCTATTGATGTGATTTCAAAAGTTGTTGGATGTTGGCATATGAGTGCTGTGGATGCTTCTGGACTATCCGGGGGATTGCTGACTGCATGGATTCCCTATAAAGCAGATTTTGCTGTTTATAAGTCCGATGCGGGCATTCTTTTACATGGTAGGTTCAAGAATGGTGTTCAGCAGAATAAGATTCTGAATTGTTATGGACCATATTCTGAACGGATTCCCTTCTGGAATCATTTACATGATGGTGGATTATTGAAGGAAAAAGGTTTAATCATCGGGGGTGACCTTAATTTTACCTTATCTACTGGTGAGACTCGGGGTTGCACGCGTTTGGATCTTGATGCAGATTATTTTTATGACCTATTTCGGGAGGATGGCCTGATTGATGTGGAGCCATCTATCATCAGTCCGACTTGGCAGAATGGTAGGAGGGGAACGGCGGGTATTGGCAAACGTTTGGAACGTTTCCTTGTGGAGGCGGATTTTCTGGATCAGATGCACTCTTATAGATCGTGGGTCGTAATGTCTAAGATATCAGATCATTTTCCAATTGTTCTACAATGGGAAATGGAAGGAGAACTTATTCAATATCCTTTCAAATTCAACTCGACTTGGCTGTCTATGGTGGATTTCGATCAGTTCGTGAGGACGTCGTGGTTGTCATTGGTAGTGGATGTTAATCTCTCTCCTATGCGGAAATTGGTTCAGAAACTACGACTCCTTAAAGCGGAGGTGAAGACGTGGGAGAAGCTCCGCAAGGCCCACGATTTGGAATTGTTGGTTACTATTGAACAGGACATAGCTAATATTCTGATGGACTATCCAGCGGGTATTCATGATTTGGTGGTTAGTACTCGGCTCAAAGGCCTATCCGATACTCAGCACTCCATACTGAAACGATTTGAGGAGACGGCTCACCAAAAGAGTAGGTTAAACTGGATTGAGAATGGAGATTGCAATACCCGATTTTATCATCATTATGCCACTGCTCGCAGGAACCATAATCATATCTGGGATATGGTTGAAGATGACGGGGCTGTTATTTCCCAACAGGGAGACCTTGAACAGGCGGCATATACATACTTTAAAAATGTATATAAACGGCAGGATAATCTTTCTATTGTCTCACAGATGGAACTTATTTTGAGATACCCGAGGATGTTTGAGGAACTGGAGGGTCAGAGGCTATATTCTCTTGTTACTTTGAATGAGATTCATGCGACCCTGAAGGCTTTTGATCTATCTAAGAGTCCTGGTCCTGATGGATGGACTGTAGAATTTTTCCTCCATTTTTTTGACCTGGTGGGCCCGGAGCTACTGTCTATGGTGGAGGAGACTCGGTTACTGGGCAAGGTAAGTGGCTCTTTGAACTCTACTTTCGTGGCATTGATACCAAAATCGGACAAGCCTACATCATTTGCGGGTTATCGGCCGATCTCTCTGTGCAACCTGATTTATAAAATCATTTCTAAGATTATTGCCAATCGGCTGAAGCGGGGATTGTCCTTGGGGATATCAGAGGAACAATTTGGTTTCTTGGAAGATCGTCAGATTACAGATGCTATCGCCATTGCACAGGAGACTATTCATAGCATTAAGGTCAAGCACAAGAAAGCTCTGGTTCTAAAATTAGATCTTACCAAAGCATATGATCGGGTGGACTGGGGTTTTTTGAGATTGGTTTTACTACAGATTGGTATACCCCTTCAAACCACTGACTGGATTATGGGTTGTGTGGTTTCGGCCAATTATGCTATCCTGGTCAATGGAAGCCCCACCCCTTTCTTCTCGGCTTCTAGGGGCCTTCGTCAGGGGTGCCCGATGTCGCCATTATTATTTCTTCTTATTGCTGAGGGCTTCAGTCGGATGATTAAGGCATTATCTGCACAGGGTGATATTATGGGTATTGAGGTGGCAGCTGGCATATATATCACCCATTTATTATTTGTGGACGATATTCTACTGTTTGGTGGGGGTACCATTCGCGAATGGATGCCTTTTAAATATGCTCTGGATATTTTCTGTGGAGCTACGGGTATGTGTGTTAGTCCGGACAAGTCACAGTTTTATCATTCATTATGAGCTCCTGACGAACTGGAGGTTTTACAGCAACAGTTTTCATTTCATATTTCACCTCTTGAAAATGGCTTTAAATACCTGGGATATTTCTTGAAGCCCAATGACTATCATATCCGGGATTGGAAATGGTTACTTCTGCGGATTGAATCTCGTATTGGTTTCTGGGGACATCGTTTCTTATCCATTGGTGGCAGACTTATTTTAGCCAAATCTGTTCTAGAAGGCATTCCAGTATATTGGTTCTCATTATCCTGGATTCCGCGGGCTATCATTCGACAGATTCAGAGTCTTGTGACTCGTTTCATTTGGTCGGGCGGCAGGGATCGGCCATCCATATGCTTGGCTAGGTGGGGGCTTTTGACTAAGCCTAAACATTTTGGGGGCTGGGGTTTGAAGGACATTGCGGCTTTTGGTAGGGCCCTTATTGCTAAGAATCTGTGGCGGTGTATCTTTGTTACTGGCCTCTGGCATCGTGTGATTACTGCAAAATACATTCGAGGCTGGCCGATATCTGAATGGATTAGATGGCATGAATATGACCTAAGATCCATTTCGAATATTTGGAGGGCACTTTTGAGGGCGATGCCTTTACTGAAGAAGTGGCTAGCGTGGCGTCCTGGTGATGGGTGGAGTATTCGAGTGGGTAGAGATCCTATATTGGGGTTGGCTGAATACTACAGACTTTCTGAACCACTCCTGACTCATCTGCTTAGTAGAAGAATTTATTTTTTGGCTCAAGCAGCCAACTACTATGATGATGGGCGCTTTATGAGGTGGAGGGATGCACGGGATGTGGAACTGGTGGGTGCACTAGCAACGGAATGGAATGATTATATTTACCTGATCCGGAATTCTAGTTATTATCCAACCCACTCCAAGGATACTCTTTACTGGAGCAAAAATGGAAAATCTGGTACTATTACGGCGGCCCTGGCTTATGCTTCCACTGTGGATACTTCTTATGCGGCACATATTCCATCATGGTTTAGGGAGGTTTGGCACTGGAACATTCCACTTAAGACTGTTATATTCACATGGTTGATGTTGGCTGATCGTATCCTCACCTGGAACATACTTCAGCGCAGGGGCTTCGAAGGACCTGGTATTTGCCCGCTGTGCCTAAATGATGCGGAATGTATCAAGCATTTGATGATCGACTGTCCATTCACTATGCAGGTGTGGCATCATATTGGGATTATTTTTGGGACAGATCATATTTGGCATGGACTCCACACTTCAGAGGCATTCGATTATTGGATATCTGGAGGCATTAAACTGAGAACGCTACCTTTTCACGTATGCAGGAATATCTGGTTGGCGAGGAATTCCATCATTTTCAGGGATAAATTTATCACTCCGATGCAGATTGTTAATAAGATACAGAACAGCTGGTTTGAGGGTCACAAGAAGTATGGATCACATAAGTCACGTATTATCCAGCAACCATCTTTTATTCATGACGTGGCCATTGGCTATTTTGATGGGGCTTCACAGGATGGAGGGACCAGATGCGGCGTGGGGGCTATACTTATTTCGCCTCTTATGGGCCGATATAATATTATATGGAATTGTGGTATGGGATCAAATACGCGAGCTGAATTACTTGCTTTATGGAGTGTACTGCACTTTGCTCGTACTATAGGTATTGATACTATACAGATTACTGGAGACTCCATGGTTATTGTGGAATGGTTCAGGGGTACTAACCGTTTGGAATCGATTCATCTTACCTATTGGATGGACAGGATTATACAGCTGAAGGGACAATTTCGGGAGATCAACATACAGCATGTATATAGGGAGTTAAATACTGATGCTGACCTGTTATCTAAGAAGGCATTAGCTAGGCCGGTGGGACAGTTTTTGGTGGCACGTGGGGATGGCCGTGATCCACTTTCTTTTTCCTTTTTTGGTTCTTTCTAGTTTTATTATCTGGCATATATATATGAATGCATAAGATTGTTATATCTTATGGTTCATATCGGTTATTATTTTTATCTATTGAAGCATTATGTAATGGTAATTACATAATCAATAGGAAAATAACGGGTGGGTGATGAATGAATTATATGGAATTAGGGAAAAGGGTTAGCAGTAAGTCACTATGCTGATATCTTGATGTAAAAATTTACACTGGACAGGTTTTAAATTGACACCATATTGTAAAAACAGGTGATACCTTTTTTATATATATAATATATAAGATCTTTTTTATGAAAAAAAAATAAAAATACATCAAATGGTATGAACAATAGTAGGCTATTAGGTGGGTAAACAAAGAGATTACCAATTCGCGAGGCCTTGGTTTGTTAGTGTTTTAATTTGGTCATAGGTCAACATTTGTATCGGTGATTTAATATGTATACCATACCTACAAAACACTAATAGCAAAAGTATCATATTTTTAAAGCTTTAGTCTTATAATAATCACTATTAGTAACTACGGTGACATTGCCACCTCGTGGCTCTTGTTTATTATGTCTCCAACAAGGGACTACATTGTTTTCACGCGGAGCAATTACTTTGTTTTGTACGTCCAAATATTTTTTTTTAAATTTAATGGCTAACATAACATTTGTTTTTTTATATTAAACCTTATCCAAATTAAATTATTTATTTGATATATGATTGGTGCAGGACCATTGACATCTCCCTCGAGATTTAGTGCTCAGGCCTCGATGGTGTAGAGACATCAGCGTCTCTACTGTTTGTGGTGTCTGTTATGTATTGTGATGGGAAAAAATACCAAATGTTGCCACTTAAAAAATGAGCAGGGTGTTTTACTTAAAATTTATCTCACATCATGTAAATTGATGAAAGCATTTATTGAAATATGAATCATGCAATGTCCTTTCTAACAATGAATGTGGTGGTTGCCCATTTGACGTTGTGCAGAAAAGCATTTTAATATATTCGTGGTATTGTTGATGCTGATGCTAAGCCAAAAAACTGATGTAGGGGTACTGTCAGGCTCTAGCAAAGTTGTCCGGGTTTGTAGCGTAATAAAGAGGTTACCTACACAAATTGAACTGAATTGGAGACACGGTAGAACTTTAAATTTGACATGTACTTACTTGAATATGGCATGTATACATATAAACGAAGTACAATTATAGAATACTAAAAGCAAATTGTAGGCCAAAACTAACAATACAACAAATAAAAAGCATGCCTGACATAATCACCGTGCATTAAAATAATAATTTTTTATGGCTCTTTTGTCTAAACAATTAACCATTTGGACCATTTTTTGAGTTTGATTGACCAAAGTTTACTTGAATTTATGGTTTGCCTATTTTTCTATGCTTTGACAGCTTTGACTTTTGAATCAGTGCAAAATATCTGCAAGGAATTTGAATGCTAAGAAGAAAATAGTTGCATCCTTTATGAGATTAAAGGTTTAAGGAAGTGTCTCCTCTAATGTAAGAAAGTCGTGGCAGAGACACAAGATGCAATCCAATGGGAAAGATGACAAGACACTTTTGAGCAGAATAGCATAGAATAACAAGGTAAGAGACAATTAGCCTTGGAAACAAGAAGCCAACTACTTAGATTACAAGACTGGGAATCTGATTTCCCTACCTCCATGATTATACTTCAAGGATGACAGTTGGAAATGTCCTCTTCCTTGGCCTAATTGCAAACTCTAGTTGGGCACATAGGCCCATCTAGCCCCCTCTCTAGACTTTCGTGGCAGTTCCTCATTCTCCACCTATCAAGGCCCACTGGAAAGATCTACACCACTCCATATGGATTTATCTAGCAATACAATGGAGTTGGTCGGTGATGGTGCAAAAATTTTAGTGTAGCTACTACTGTCAATTTTTGGCCTTGTGTCCATTGACACCAAAGACCTGATGATCCAGGTGGACTCAGTTTCTGAAGCCCTTCACAAGAGTTAATTTTATGTCTTTTTTTCATTTATTGGTATGTTTTGCCAGCTAGTATCGTTCCTAATTCAGTTTTATAAGGTATCGTTACTAACTTGGTTTGTTAAGCAATATACCTGCAGAACCTTAAGTATGTGGAACTGAACAATTGCTCAGTAATTTTGGGGAAACTTTATACCCATATGTGGACTTCAAGTCCTATGATATGGATGCCCCATAAACTTTTTTATTGTACCTCCATGATGTACGATCTGATCTTTTTAGATGTAAAATCCTACCCATTGTTGTGAAATCAATCTTCTTTGTGAATATAAATGAGCACAATGGTCTTTTAATTGTATTTTATGAATTGATCCAAATAAAAAGGCCAATTTATCAAGAATGGCCCCTACGGTTTTTCATGTCGTAATGTAACGATATAAAATTCTCTATTAACCAAAGTGAAAGATAATTTTCCACTCCAATAACATTTTTAATAACCTTCTCAAATTATAGATGTTATATTTACAATAAAATCTGCAAATAGGCACCTTAATTCTAAATGGGGAAAAAGCCTCACAAGATGTATGCAATTTATAATGAAAATCAAATAACAAAGGAGGAAGCACATTTTTTTATGTAGCTACAATCTTGGAGGAAGCAAATAATAAAGGAGGAAGCACAGTTGTATTCATATAACTACAATTATGTATATAGCATCCCTAATTTATCTATGGTCATATAAAATGATGTTAGTCTTTAATCTACAGTTCTGCGTGCGAACTAGTCTGCAATGCTATCAGCAGTCATTTCAACATCACTAACTAGACACCATAAGCAATTGAAATACACTTCCACCCTTGAGGTAGCGGATAAGAAGGTTTTCCCTACATGTGTGTATAGCAAAATGAGAACACGTCTATAAAATATAATGAATACAAATCTCTAAATCTAGTTGAGAAACTACTAGAGTTTTCACAAATACAAAGAAACTATTGGATTTTTCACAAATACAAACAAGGCCTCAAGTTCTAGAGCAAGGGACAATATATCATCGACTTGTTAGCTAAAGTTGCAAAGGCTCATTGAAAAGTAATCAACAACTAAACAATATGGCGGGATTTGTTGAACATACCATGTTTGAACCTCTATTTATTTATTCGCCAACAGAGCAATGGTTATGCACCATTGATGGCCTGAGTCGGTTATGCAGTTTATTCAAAAAGTTTAGCAGTTTGAAGAAGAAATTGTTCGAGAAGTATCAATAGCATCTTTGGTTCCCGGTATACAGCTAGAGTATTTTAGCTTGGTGAACTAGACAAAAAATATGAACTGGATTGAACTACTTGCATGGACATCTCAAGTTACATTGTTAAATGCTCAAGAGAAACCAAGCACGTGTGTCTTTGATATCCTTGTTTAAAATGTAAATGGAGCATACATGCTGCGTGCATACTTAACAAATAAAGCATGTCAAAATTTGAGCTTAAACTTTACACCCCTTTTTAAAAATAAAGTTTGGGTTAAAATGTTTCACCATGGTTTGAAGGTGTGACTACACGCCACAATTGGTCTGAGAGAAATGAAGGTTCATGCCACAACCGGTGATCATAAATTAATGTTGATGTTGGCTATATTTGGAGAAACCCATTGCAGAATGGCCAACCCAAAACTTGAAACCCCACTGCAAATGGTGGCCTAGAAATGATATTGCATGCCAATGAGAAAGTGAGTTAACACCGACGAGGTCAACTAGTTTTAAGTTTCACACCAAACCTTATGACTACTACAATAGAGATGTTGCCAACCCATTGCACTCATTCAAATTCAAAAGGCATCACTTGTTAATAGGCTCAACCTACGGATGGGATTTAAATGGATTGAAACATGGAATATTACAAAAGCATGTCTCCTATAACGGGTTAACACTAACAGGTGATGCAAGAACAAACAACAAATTGGATTAGTCATGGATTGATTCTTCAAACTCAAAAGTACATGAAGGTCATGATCTTGCATCCATTATGTATTGGAATTAATGCCCACATGGAAAGTATGTCTACCCTTCCATCCTGTAGACATTATTTTAATGTTCCTTTAACAAGGAATGTTAAAAGTAAATAATTGTTTCATGAGAAGATGGCACATAGAGCATTTTGGATTGTTTTTAAAATATTTGTTTTATTAAATCTATAGGTGTTTTTATTTGAAAATTTGGGGTGTGCAATCATATATGTTTTTTCCATATTGATTCCAAATTAAAAAGAAACAATTATAAAAAAAAAATATTATAAAGAGTGTTGAAAGTAGTAAGGGATACTAATGAGTGTTTTATTGTACAATTTACCTGCTACAAGTTTCAAATGTAGTATGGAGTCCTTATGACTGTCTTTGTTGTACAATTTATTTGGTGCCTAAAGCAAGTGCTAATGTGTTAAGATTTTCTTATTTTGGGTTATGAGGCTCCATAAGAATATAACAATAAATGGTATGATGCATACCTACTACTCCAATTAAAAGAATATAATAATAGATTGGAGTATAATTAGTACTAAATTGTAAAATTTTAATGATTGAAATGGTCATATCAAACTAAGTTATTTTATCAATTTAAAACAAAATTGAAATCCATTTGGAAATTTCCTTGCCTACACATACATCAAGATTTTGCTTTGGATAATAAGCCTTAAAAAGAATGTTATAGCTTTAACATGTCCAGTATTTTGGAATAAATCCCTCTAGCTACTTTGATTCCACATACATAAAGATTTTGATTTAGATCACAATCCTTAAAAAATATTATAGTTTAACATGCCCAAAATTTCGGAATAAATCAAGTTCAAGTACCTAAGGACTGGTTGTGGAGGGCAATACCTTTATTATATATATATGTTTGTGTTTTGTGTGCGAACTCCAAGGCTTGATATGATATGGGGAAACAGTGAAGAGCAATGTGAACAAAAGGTTTAAAAGTAGGTGGTTCACCGTTGAAGTAAAACTTGAGTCGAGTTTCTTCTAAGAATTCAAAGCTCTATGATGCTCAAAAGTTGCCAAGTGGGCTATAACAAATATCACTCTATTTTTCATTGAGTTTAAAATATTTTTCATATGCAACTGCAAACCACCAACCAACACAAGTGCAATGTCAGGGACATTGCCACTCCGTGGCTCTTGCTAATTATTTGAATGTTTTGCCTTTAAAAGTTTTAAGGATTTAAACGTTTGCATTAAATATATTAAATATGCTTGATGTTTTAAAAATATTATAAAATATTGATATTTAATGGAGAGATAAAAATTGAAAATTAATGTTTTTTCTTGAAATGTTAAGTTATGTGTGTGTGTGTGTGTGTGTGTGTGTGTGTGTGTGTGTGTAGCTTAAGTGGTCATGAACCAAACGTAAGATCTCTCTCCCCAAAGATGGAGAGGTCAAGGGTTCAACTCTTTTGATCCCCTGAGTTAGGCTTCATAATCAAGGTTGATGATTTACCACATTTACCATCATTTGAACATGGAGAAGTACTTAGAGGGTTTTCGACAATGTGCATTTCATTGGCAAAATATGTACATATATATGGATATGGAATATGTTGACTTTTTTAGTGTGTTTTATAATAGTCATTTTATCATGTCATTGTTATAGGTGTTATATTAAACAAGGTCTATAAGTTGTTCTTACCAAGAAATATGCCAACAACTGCTATTTCGGAGAATCAAGGTATGGCTAAATTTATACAATCCACTTAATCATTACATAGGGGCTCAACAAGAGCATCATGTCACTGACAAAAAATGAACCTGGGTGGGGAGGGTAATAGTCATTCCTCCCAACCACCCAAGCTACATCCAATGGACCAATTTATAAGTTGATATGTGGTGCAAATGTTATTGTTGTGTTCTTTTATGTTAATTTTATTAGTTTTTTCTACTACATAAGTTGGTTTTGGTAGGTATATGACATTAACACTACGATGGAGCAATCCCTCATTAACCATTTTTTTTAATCATTTGCAATTATTTTATGTTGCACATATCATTGTGTAAAGCCCTTTATTACTGCTTACTCCCACTCTGCAATCAAAGCTATTTAAACCACTTGCACGGCACATCATATGAGAGTACTCCAAATCACTAAGCCACTCTCAATGAGGTTGAGGGTAAAGGGGGTGTGAAACTGAGGCCAAGTTCCAAAAAACCTCTCCAAACGCTATTTCACTATACACACAAAAGAGGAAAAAATGAATCATACACATTGGTAACATCTCTATCAATTGGTTCATCAATCTAGCGTTAACTAAAGTTTTGCCCCGCCCTTTTGATTTGTTAAATTGGGAGAGAAATACAAAGCAAAAGTTACTAAGAAAATGGAAAATTTGAATAGAAATGATTTTGGGGGCTGATTCTGGAAAGAGGCTTCGCTTGAGAAGTTTCACAAGAGGTAATAACAAGTTAATAATCCTTTTTTTTTATTAATAATTTTTATGTACAACTATCATTATCATTATCCTCGATTGTACTTCTAGAAGGAAACTAAATGTAAAAAATAATATGCTCCCCTAGAGAAACGCCAAGTTAAGCCACAAATAAACCTATATGTTAGTGTTATGTGTGTACACTTAATTTATGTATTTTGCATTGATTTTTTGACTAACCTTTTGCGTTGTTTTGCTTAGCATGTTCAAAAAAATACTTTACACCCGTCCGATGGAGATTGACCAATGTGCTACAAGTCATATGGATTTTATTTTTATGTTTTTTGTGGTTGTAATCCACTAGTGTTCTAATTTAACTATCGAATTTTAGGCCAATGTTAGACCATCACTTCTCATTTAAGTCAATGTTATGATATCATGTTTGCATGAGTTAACCCTTGCCAAATTATTCCTTCAATTGATGAATACCACTTTGTTGTGAGGATGATGTCGCCACACCAAGAAGCAAAACAGATAGTGTGCATTTTCTCATTGAAAACTACATTTAGGTTTTAATATTTGTGCAACAAATGTAATTTCCATTGTATTTTCAATGTTGAGTGGTGAAAACATACGACAAGGGATGTTTTAGACTATTTGTGGCTGAGCTTTTGATGACTAATATAGACAGTTTTATTTTTTTCAAACAAAAAAAAAATGAACTTGTTATTCCAGAGAATCAAAGTTGTAGTTACCAATACAAACACATAAGATTAGTGAAGTAACATTCATTCCAATAGAGTCTAATCTTACCAAAATGACCTATGTCTTACATAACAGTTCATGTCGAAAAGACAAACTACCAACTCCTTCTTGTTAATATAAGCATTCATATAATAGAAAAAGAGAGTCAATCCCATCAACCTCTATAATTGTCAAAATAAAAAGGCTAGATAGTATAATAAAAACTCAGAGAACCAAAGTCGACAAGAACTCCTTCTTTGAAAAGTTCAAAATATAAAAGACCATTAAATTTGCTTATTTCCTTCTTTGATAAGCGATTGACTTCCTCATTATATTTTAGACGGTTTTATAATGTACACTATTAATATGTCCATCATAACATATATCTCTAAAAATATAATTTTTTCAGTTCGCGAAAGAAAAT
>LPNX010664859.1:848804-925202 GCA_001517045.1 Pseudotsuga menziesii | reverse complement strand
TATTTCCCCTATAGTCGCGTACATCGGGATGTGTACATAAATCCAAATCCTTTTGGACTATTCCTTGACTTGGATCCGACTCATATGACTCCTGGCCTTCCGTATGTCTTGAGATCGCACGGATTCGACCCTTCAGTATCCCTTTGAAGAGCTATATAAGGAACCCATTGGTACATTGAAAGCATAAGAGAACTTTGAGAGTAACAAAACTATAGTCCATTGTTGCCAAGATTTATTCTTGAGTCTGCATCCCTTTGTCCCTTGGAGCACTGTTGTGTTCTTCCCAAGCTTGCCTTTCACTAGTAAGCTTGCTATCGAAGTGATGGAGGATTGAGGTGGTGGAGGCCCAAGTGGGGGATTCAGTTTCTCCGATTTGCAAACGTGCCGTCAAAGGTTGTCACTTGTAATCTCTGATTCTTATTAATAGAAATATCTTTTCCTGTCCAGTAATGTGTATTTGAATGAATATTGTTTCCATTGGAATATGTCAAATGCTTTTACATTATTGATTATATATGCTAGAATAGATATAACACCATGAAATATAGTATGCTTGTATTGTTTACTTATTGTTGAGGACGTGCTATAACAATTCAAGCTGAAGATTGGAAAGCTCAACGGGGATCTACTACAAACGTCCGGAATAAGGTACGAGGTTCGATCCTTTAGTGTTAGATTGTTTATTTCTATTGCATATTGGGAAAGATTGATTTCTGGAGTCTAGCTGTCTGTTGTGGTACCCCAAGCCATAGGAATTTCTCTTCGTAACAGGCATGAAAAGTAATAAACAAAATGGAGTGAAAACAGGAAACACATTTTTACACGTAAAGAAAGCACTTATTGGGAAAAACAACAACACAGGAATCTCTATTGTGAATGACAGTCTTCCACTACAATTTTATTAATACACATGCAACAACTCTTTACAAATGGGGGCCTCAACCTAGGATTGTTTCCTAGTCCAATTCACTAACTCCTTTCTCCCTTTATCGGGAGTGTTCTTATATAATCCTACTGCTAATACCATCGGGTCAAAAATTGTTACAAGTTTCCATCCGACGTTAACAATGCAAAGAGTGGACTATCACCACGTTTTTACAATTATAAACAAGAATCATGGAGATGCGGCATGTGATGACGCAGGTTGACAGCGCAGAGCCTCATACCACCCTGCTTCATGAAAAATGACTCCCACGGTTTTCCTTTGAAATGAACCATGTACCATGCTTGCAACCCAAGGAATTGCACCACCGGATGAGACTTCCACCTCAGATGTATCCTGAATGGCGTCAGAGGAATCGACCAATCTGCATTGAGAAAGATTACACGTGTGAACGCCCCCTCCGTTTTCATTTCCACACTGGATGGGAGATTTGCATTTGGGGAGTCTTTCTTGATAGTCTGATCAAAGGAATATTTTGCCTCTACCATCCACATTCCATTCACCCCACCACCAGATTTCCTTTTTGACCATCGCTGACAGTTCCGGTCCATGACATGTTCTTCGCTGTTGATTGAGATAGAACTCACATGCAGCCATCGATTGGAGTGGGCCCCACCGACTTTCACAATGGGAAACTCAAATATTCCTCCGTGCTAGTTCGCCTTGCGAAATGAACTGTAGCCGTAGATCTTTCTCCTCCTTCGTCACGATCGTTGATCTTCGCGACCTCTATGCCTTTTTGCGATTTGGGATTGCGGTTTTATCCGTGCAAGTATGGGTTGTGAAATCGCTGTAAGCCGTAGATCTACCCCAGGCCTCATCTCAACCGTCAAAGGCTTCCGCTCTCTAATAGGTTTCACGATCCGGGGGAAATTCCTGGACCACGCATGTTTGCCCGCGCGGAACGATCTGGAACCGTTGATCTGCCGTCGATTGATCGCAGCCCTTGAATATGGATCGCGCCCAATGTCACAATACACTTTCCATTTCCATAGTTGAAGGACAGTCACATGAGATTCAAGGGGTTGGGACCCTTACCGAACCTCTGTCAAGCCCTCGAATCAACTATTAAAACGGAGTGTTAACAACTCCCATAATCGGTGAGATATCTTTTTCAGAAAAATATTGCTGGGAAGATGATGAACCTAACATACTGGGAAAACCTTTGAGATTGGGAATGGATGACAAAAGGGTATCCAACATAGCTTCTGGGAAAATAACAGGTCCTTCTTATACTTCTGGGTCACTATGCACATCATGAATTTAAACCTGAACTGAAGATAAAGAAGTAACCTGTTGTGTAGAAAGATGTTGCACAAGGGCTTGCTCTTGTTTGACAATTGGGAGCGAAGGCATCAATCTTTCTTTTGCGGGCTCTCCCTGCAATTGTGTTTGTTCTAAGCTCAATTGAATATTTTATTTCTTAGGCTGGGTTTCATCCATATCTATATGAGTTTGCAGTTGGGTGATGTTGAAAGAGCACCGACACCATCTTTGGATCCGGACCCATAAAAAAAGAGCGTCCATGAGGATAAATATAATCTAAAATTTGTATTAACATTATACACATTATGTACAATCTCACCAACAAATGGAACAACCTTACAATTATCGATTTTCGACAATTTATCAACATTCCGATTCGGAGAAATATCAACAGGAAAATTGCCGAAGTAGGAGTCAAAAGTATAATGTTCAACAACTGGATTTACAAAAACTGCTGGTTCAACTGGATCATTAAGATCCGTGACTGTCTGTTTCATAAGAGGCTCCCTGTTTATCTTAATCTGATTTGGCCTCCCATTGTATGGAAACCATAAGTGAGACTAGTCTGTGGCAAAATAGCCCTTCAAATTTTTCAGACCAATCTCTTCTTAACCACATACCATAAGTTTCTGGTACATCATCCACTACAATGTCTACTATTTGATGTATTCTTGGATCAATAGATAATGTTAGAAGAAAATTTTTGAACTCACCCAAGACGTTTACTCTGGATCTGTCTAGCTGCACTATCTGTGTAGGGAAAGACTCCCACATGACGTTTAACTTTTTGTATACTGAAACATGCATAACATTCGAAGATGCTCCTAAGTCGATCATATAGTTATGGAAATTTTTATTGAAGATCTCAAAAGTTAGTAAGAAAGGTGGATCCTTCTTAGTAGCAAAGTTTTGGGATTCAGGTTGTGTAAAAACTTCTAAGTTATGGTTTTCAGTCTCTCTTGACCTATTGAATACCATGTTCTTGAGAAAACCCTCTATGATAGATGGTATCTTAAGAATTTCAAAAAGAGAGATGTTAGCTTTAGCCCTTTTTAGATCATCTATAAGATTGTACTCAACCTCATGAATTACCTTTTCTTTTATCGGGGTTGTCTTACTTGTTATCTATGTGAACATTGTCAGTGGAGTGTCTTGTGTTGGTAGGCATTTACTCCTTGTATTGTAGGAATGCTGTAGATCGAGAATAGCTTATGTATCTTCCTCCTGCTCTTCTTCGACCATAGGAAATTCTGAAAAACAATTAGCGTTATTGATAAATGGATCGTGTTCATTATTAGGAGTTATAGTTTCCACAATTTCTTGTCTACCATTTTTTTGTGTATTCGAAGGAGTAGAAGTTAGGGCTTTGAAAATAGAGTAAATATCATCAAAAGTAAGTGTTTCACCACGGTTTGGAGGTGGTTGATTTAAAGGAGTTTGATAAGGTCTCCTAGGTGGTTTCCTTACTTGACCTCTTTTAATTCACCGGTTATCACCATTTTCCCTCTTGAGATCGACCATATCACTGGAAATCCTCTGCAAAAACTTCTTCATGTTGTCCATTTCATATGGGTCTTTATCTAAGTTTGTGGGCTTAGGAGAATTTTGTTTCCTTCTCCTATAAGTAGAAGGTCGTTCAGGTTCTTGGTATGGATTGTATTTAAGACCATACATGTCCTTTTCTACAAGACAATCCTTAGCGAAGGCAAGTTGTAGGGTCATATTGTGAGCACGTTTGACCCACATAGAAATGGTTGTAGGTAAACCCTTAATGTAGTATGCTATTAGCAATTATTCAGCAGGGAGAAGTGTAGTTGGAATCCTATTTTTTAAGAAGGAAAACCTCTGATTATAATCTTTCACTCCTTTAGGATTTATCCTAAACGATGACAACTCGATGACCAAATATTCCTAGGTACTATCATCTCTAAACATTTGGAGAATTAATGCTTTGAATTACTGCCAAGAGTTGATAGAGGCTGATTCTAATGCAAAATACCAAGTTGACGCTTGCCCCTCGAAAGTGTAAGGAAACAACCTACATACAACATCCTCATGAATTACGTTTCTCAGTCTTATGGCCTGCATATAACTCTTAATATGATCTTCTGCAGGGATTCTATCATTTGGATTGAATCAACGCAGCCATTTCTCAGGGTTCTTTGGAATTTTGTGAAGTTTCCCTGGGATGAGAACTGCATCTAAATCCAACCATGGTCTATTCAGATTGTCAGCCATAAGTCCTTCTGGGACTTCTTGTTCTTCTAGTAAATTTCCTGATGGATGTTCTGAAGACTTTGAGGAAGACCCACTGTCTGAGGATTGTTTGAAGGAAGAAGGTGATGAAGGGGTGTTGTAGGCGGTGAAGCACCAAAAAGGTGAGGTGGATCTTTTGGGGGTTGGTCGTTCTGATCAAATAGAGGTTTTTTATCGACCTCGATAGCTACTATTTGTTCAAAGTTATTTTGAACACTTGTGCTTACATGAGAAGAATGTCCTGAGGTTAAGGCATTTGTGAGGCTCTGATTGAGTTCGGCTCTCTGCTCAATCCTTGCGACTTGGTCTTGGTTGTGCTTTGTCAACTGTACGAGTGTTAGGGTTCCCCTTGATGGTGAAACAAAGAGAATTTGCGGTGGATTAATAGGAACAATTTGTACAAAATAAGTGGGAGGGATGGTTGACGCGTCTTCTACAGGTCATACTGTAGATGTAGAATATTGTACGCGTCTTCTACAGGTCATGATGTAGATGTAGAATATTGTACGCGGCTTCTAGTAACAATAGATGATCTATTTGGAGGAGGTTTAGTAGAGTTTAGATTTGACATATTTCAAAATGGCCCTCCTTCTAGTGCCATTTTTTGATGGGCCAGATGTGTAGGTAGCTGGAAAATTCTACAAGGTAGTCAACATAAGGAGATAGCCCAACCAAAGGCTTTGAATCATTTCCATGCAGAAAAGACTCTATCCTTGATCTATTTGAAATGGATAAATCCTATGGATATGAGGCCTCCATTGGCACAAGGTTTTATTAGATATGGAATATCCGTTGTGAGGATAAATTGAGGATGAAAGAGAATTAATTTATAACTAGCTACTTAAGGACATTAAAGCTTCCTCTTCCAGTTGAATCTTTGGCGAAGGTGCTTGATTGATATGATAAAAAATAGGCAGGTCCAAATAGGTTAGCAAATCCTTAGCATCCGAGCACCTTGTCTCGCAAGTTTTATGTCCTTCATTGATCAGAGTCTCCACTGAGTCACAGATACCTTCCCACGTCTCCATAACATCCTTAATTGTTTAGCATGCAGGTTGGCCATGATTGATAAGTGATGCAGTTTTTCTTTGATGTGCTTCTGCCAACCTGTCACCTGTTCAAAATCCATAGATGCTACTCTCATATAATCATGGCGGGTTTCAAGGGTTTCAGAATGCTTATCAACACGGAACATGGAATCATGGAATCATCAGGCCCCATTTTCATGTACATAATGAAATCCAACGTGCTCATGAGAAAAGAGGTTTTCCAAATAAGCCATTGGGTCATGCAATATTTTGGATGCCTCCCCCAAGTTCATAACATAAATTTCTTTTCCCACCAGAGATGCATGGGGGGGGGGGGGTTCTGTAACACAAGAGAATCGAGAGATATAGGAAACTTGGGCCAAGCCATTTTCTTATGCTTAGTCAACTTGGAAAAAACCCCATTGATGACAGTCTGGTAAGAAAATTCTTGCAGCACCATGCGTTCGAGAAATATCCTTGGAAGCATGTGGAATAAATTGCTTCCCCAAATTCTTATATAAGAGAAATATTCTCCTACGTACCAATCACCATATAATGAAATTAGTGCCCTGACACCTTCGGAGAACGCAGGAGCATCAACCTTGAAAATTTTAAAATACATTGACCCAAGAAATAGGTCACACAGCTCATAAGCTCGAGGGATGAAGTTATCTTCCCACATATTAGAGCAATATATATGTACAGGTGAATATTTGTCGTCCCAATAGCAATTTAAAGTCTGGAAAGAAGAATATGCGCAAAATGCATCCATCATGAACCTTGACATATAGAAAGTTGACTTTCGGTTGGATGGGGTTTTCTGATACTTCTCAATTTCATCTCGCAAATTGTAGGACAAAATTTGTGCCCAATTGAAAGAATCACCTCTAAGAAAAATGTGGTGTGCCATAGGAACCCACTTTGATTTGAATGAGGAACAGTTTGATAACCCATATAACCTGCAAAACATGGCTGTTAGTAACGAGAAAGGTTCTCTGAACCAAGGAATTTGATATATTGGAAGTGAAGCAGAAATGACCAATGTTGGGTCTTCCAACCAAGATTTGACTACTTCTTCATAATTGAATTTGGAGAGGGTTTCATTAAAAAATTTCGATGAGAGAAGCTGTTTGGGAGGTCCCAAAGCATAAGCCCTAGAAAATACCTCAAGATGGAATGAAGCAATCAAGGTATTATCCGTGTCATGAAATGTGCACCCCTTAGGGTCCACATGGTCCAATTCCTACTTAATAGGGTCTGTGTAAGGCATGAATGGAGGTCTGGCAGCAATGCAATGGAGCTAAGAATTACGAATCTCAAGATAAGCAGGTTGGTCATGTGTAACATAAGAAAAGTCATAATTGTCAAAGACAGAGTAAATTCTGGACTAGTCTAGATATAGGGTATCAGACATGCTCCCACTAGTGTCAGTAAAAACACCAGCATTGGGGTCTTTGTTCTTCTACTCTTGAAGAGCCTTTTTTGATCTAGTGTTCCTGAATGTGGTAGATGCCTTCTCTGATTGGATTTTGGAATCCATGTCTGATAATGATGTGAGTTCAATTACAACAGAAAAAATGGTCAAGCGTTGAAAACTTACTGGTGAAAATGCTGAGAAGGCCACAAGTCCGTGCATTGGGACATAGAGGAAATGTACAGTAAAAACCCTAAGCACATTGAAAAAGCATGGGAAAAATGGTAAAAGAAAAACTCGTAACTTTAAACTTTAAAAACCCAAGACCAAATGACCAAAAGAATTTGGACCATAGATTTTGTATGCGTGGACGACTGAGATCAAGGTGGCGGAATCAGAATCAGAAATGATTTTGTATGCATGGACGACTCAGATTGTCATTTGGACCATCATTCAACCCTTCATACAGTCCTCGATATAGTCCTTCATATTGATTTTTCTATAAAAATATGATTTATGCTATATCCAAGTTCCACTGCTTACGTTATCTTGAAAACACTTAACATTTGTGAGAGATAAATAGTTCTGTCATAAATAATGAAAATAAAAACAGTCTAATCTTTCCTAATCCTTCCCTAAACTAAAGATATGGTGTGTCCTCAAGTCATACAAGAAAGAAGAATTGATTGTTCCAGATAATTAAAATAAAAAGTTCTATCATGATGTTATTATTTGGTAAGAAAAAGAAAAACTAACTAGTAAAAGGAAATGATTTAGATATGTATATTCATTATATATATATAACGGTGCTTAGAAAAACCACTTGAAAGATGATAATATAACTGAAGGAATGCCATAGGAAAAGCTAGTCATCCATGCCTCATTTTAAAGATATCTTGTCATCACAAAATATTTTGATTTTACCCTAGAGTGTGTGAGATTTATAGCTATGGGTCCCATTTCTAGAATAATGACATCCTAGGTACTTGTTGAATTAGATGGCCAGGTCCAAGCCCAACTTATAGTGATTCTCAAATGACATTATAACAATTGGCCTTGACATATTATTCATAAATTCTAAATTTTTTTCTTTATATTATCATTATTCTACGAATCATGTACAAAGTGGTGCATTAACTAGATCTCTTTTACCCAATATTGGACCGCTGCCAACAGGCCTGTTCAGTACCCCAATGGGTTCACCTTGGTACCATGCAAGCATAGTCCTGCTGCCAGTGATCCTGTTCAATACCCCGACAGGTTTACTTGCATTTATCGAGCTTCCTTTTTTTAATTTATTACTTAGCATTGACCCACTTCCAGCAGACCTGTTCAGTACCCCGACGGGTTTTCCTTGTATAATGATATTAAGTATATGGAAGCCGATTGGTACTAGAGTGTGTTAAGCCTTGCTAAACTGTAACACCCTGGTTTTGACCCCATTTTCATTAAATGTATATGATGTATATATTATAATTAAAAAATCCCCACCATCGATTTAATGTTTTATGTTCCAGCGATTAAAATCGTTGCCGATGGTATTTCATGCTAGCCAACACATTATAATTTTTGGCATCATGTAATTATGCATTTTAATTAAAATACCCACAACCAGCTATGTCAATGCAACCATAATGAAAAGGGCATGATTTTCCTAAGGAATAGGGAGGGGGGGAAATATTTAACCTTTGGGGGACAATGGGGAAAAGCCAAATGTCAAAGGGAGAACCCATCAAATCCTCAACTACCCATTTTGTCTTTTGTGCCCAATCATTTAATTCTTCCAAAATATGGTTGAGTTAGATAATGCATGGGAATGGGGAAGAATATGGCATTCAGAAATTCGAATGGAAGAAGTCATCATATTTTGGAAAATGTTTTTCTGACTTGTGGGGCAAGTACATGCTGGGGAATGCATTCCCAAACCATTACTCCCCATTACTTCCATTTTCCTCACCCATTCTCCTTCACGTTGGATTCCTTCATGTAGCTGAAGTCTCTTGTGTGTTATCATTCACGTTTTTGATCATTTTCCTCATTTTTTTGCATGCCCAGAAATTCATTTTGGCATTGTTCAGTACGTGGGCAAGGAGATTTATGTTTTTACTACATTTTCATGGATTCTTCCATGGATGGGAACCGTCTTTACCTTGTTGGGTGGCCAAGAATCTAGAAATCCATTTTTGGGTTTCATAACAGTCATTTTGGGCTCTCATATTGCCATAGATGCCTTCAGAAAACAAAAACACAAATTGTGTTTTTGCAGAGGTCGATTTTGGCCCTAGGAAGTCATTAAATGATTGTTGAGATCATATTTCTCTCGGTGTTTTTGTCTGTTTGTAAATCCATTTTTGGGTTTCCTTTCTATAATTATTGCGTATTGATTTCATTTTTGGCCATGTTAGGGCCAAAACATCCCTGGGATTCAGGTTGTTATTATTGGGTTGTTTCCACCCACTGTGGCAATTGATTTTGTGGTCGAACTGTTTTCCCAAACCTAGAAGTTGTGTATATTGCTATGTATGCAATTGGTCTTTGGATTGGGTAAGAGTGGAAAGGAGTCTGCTTAACAAAACTGGTGTTGTGTAGAATCCTCATAGATAGATCTAGAGGAATGACTCTTCTCTACACCCCTTGAATAGCATTGGAAGGGAAGTCATGGCTTGAAGGACTGTGCAGCAGAGAAGGAAATGATTCCTTGTGTTGGGTGTGTGTGGATGTCTTAGGAGTCAAGCTAGTTCTAGTGTAGGCATACTTAGCTCTTTAGTGAGCCCACTAGCTTAGTAGATAGTGCTTCCATCTCTTGATAACCTGTTAAAACCAACTCATTGGTTTTGCTGAATTTTGTGGTATCCTTGGCTATGTGTGAGCCTGCTTAGTTTCCTTTTTCCTTGGGGAGTCATGCCCAGCTTGGGGGTGGTGGTGTTGCTGAGAGATTAAGGAGCACACTGGACTATGGTTGGGTGGAATGTTGCAGTAGCATAGCTGTTTATGGGAAGCTTCATTCGAAGATAAGTATTCCTGTGTAATCACACATGCAACTGTATTGTTTATATGAATTACGATGAACATGTTAAAATGTGTTGAATGCTTGAATTAAATGTAATTGCTTCCGCTGAATGTTAATTCTTTATGCATCTATGTATCTTGGTTCAATGCATTTTATTTTACTTACTATGGGGCTAAATTCCCGGGTAAATAGCAGTATCAGTAGCGTCCTCTTCGCCGGTCGGAGGGTCGGGGACGTTACATAAACACATAATTTAATTTTGTAAAGTAATCTTATAAGTAATTTAATAATGGCCTTAACCATAGATGATGTCAAAAGAGAATAACCCAAAGTTGTTCTTTGACCTTACGATCCTTATTCTTCATAAAAGATAAGCAATGTTCCCCACAAGCAAAAATTCCACTTACTCTCGAGTTATCACAAAAAATACTTGAGAGACAAGTTTTGATAACAAGTATACGATGAACTAGTAATCCGTAGGTGTAAGATGAGATTGTAAAAAATATGATCATGAAAGCAAGTCTATCATGCAATTGTTCAAAATAGAAAATCAGAAATATACATGTCTGAATCAAAATACCAAACCATATGAATCATAGAAGAGATGGTTAAGAATGATATACAGAGAATTGTTTTTTTTTTAATTGTCACTATAAGCTGCAAATTTCAAAAGTACCCCAAGAAAGGTTGAGATACATTATGAGTGTTTTAGCGTACTTCCCTTTTCCAAATAATACTCCATGAGCTGCTTATTGAGATAAAGTACTTGTAATCAGATTGCAAAACCACTTGTTAGATGATTCAATTTATTCATGAAAACATATATAACGTTATGAAAAGGAAAAGAGTTTCCTGTAGACAATTCGCCAGAAATCACTCTTATTTATTCAAATGAAACAAAAATATATTTACACAATATCCTATTCTACTTAGAAAATTATATTCAAGTATATGAATTCTTCCAATGTAACTAAGTTAGAAGCAAGATTAAAATTATACCTTTATCTACATACAAGAAAAATATTGCAGTGATTCCCTGGATATGAGGAACCAACCGACCTGTTTGATTTAGCAGCAATAAGTATTGAAGGAGAGAATTGTACTGTGGCTTAGTTACCTTGTGGAACCAGATCTCAATATAATCCTTGTATTCTAGGCTCTCTTCTTCATTTGTCAGGTCAAGAGGTCTTTCATCAAAATCTAGAATGCATAAAGAATCTGTGTTTGGTGATGGGGAATATTCAGGATCTAATGTTTGTCCCTCATCAGACGTGATACATTCCATGTTGATCTTGTCTTCTTATGGATAAGTCCAAGTAGAAGCTTCCTTTTCTTCCATAGTTTCTACGACTCCTCGATCTATAACCTCTCCAGACCTTGTATGTATTTCCTCCAGTAATGTTAGTGAGGTATGAAAGGTGGGTAAAGGTTGCAGTTCAACACTGTAAGCATATTGTACTGCTTTATTATTGTTAGAATGTGGAATGGATTGAACAGAAATGTGCGTAGGGAATAGAGGAGGTTTATGAGAAGGTGATTGTGGCAGGTGCAATTGACTGGCTTGTGTGGTTGATCCTACTGGGTAAATAGGATGTTGTTGAAAATATTGTGGAGGGTATAGAGAACTAGGTAATGTTGCAACGTAAGAGAGAGTATCCAAATGATCATAAGTTGGGCCATAAAGGATTTGTGAATGCGGTTGGTAGGAGTTAAGCTGAGGCTGCAACAACTGCCAGGGTGTTCGAATATTCACTGATTGATTATGGGAGTATGGGAATGGAGGGATGGAGCTCTGAACCATACATGTAGGCCTATATTGCCATGACAACTCTGGTGACATTTCGTAAGGTGAACTAGTTACAACTTCCATATATCCTTGGCATGTTGTTTCCATCCTGGGTAAGGAAGAGCAACCACCCGTAGAATGATTCAAACTACATATACTACGAATCCTGAGGCTATCCAAAGGACAATCCTTTGTAAGATGTTTCTTTTGGAACTGATGGAAAAATTATCCTTCAAATTCCTCATTTTTCCCAACCTGCAAAATATTAATTTGTGAGTTTAGAGAGCTGATAATGTCAGATTCAAGTATTTTAAATAAATCACCAATTTCATCTCTTGTAACTCCAATTCCTGCTATAGAATTCAAAACCTGAGAAGAAGGTATACTCTTACGAGTCTTGAATTTTCCTCTTGAATACCTTCTACATAATTCACAAACATCATCATATGGTAAGATTTCCCATCAGGCTTAAGATTTCTAAATATTCATTTTTTATTCCTTTGAGTAAAAGTCTTTTCAAGGTATCCATCCCCAACTGTCTTAGTTTTGATATTTGAAGGTTGTATTGAAAGCGTTCGACATAATTTTCCAAAGTTTCTTCTTCGCATTGTATTATTTCCAAGATATCCTCATTGACCTTGTGTTGCAACTGCAATTGTTTTCCCAATTTTTTTTTTTTAAATTTTATTTATTTATTTATTTATTTTAAAATTTGGATCCTCCTTTGATTTTAGCTTGCATGAAATTGTTTGAATCCCCTAACTCTATTTTTCTCTGCTACAAATTTGGATTTTGAGGTTGAATTGAAGTCAGGGTTTTATTTCTCTATGCTGCCATTGTTTTGGAGATAAAACGAACTATGCTAACCGCTGTGCAACTTTAAGTCTTCCGAACACTCAATTTTCTATTTTTTGATTTTTTTATCACTATCGGAAGTCTTTTTTATCTCTGAATCAGGGCCTTAGTCCTTATGTTTCCCACCGTTGTGGTTTCATAGTTCACTTACTACCTGATTTATAGTCTTTCTGTTCGCCGACGGATAAGTCTGATGCTCGTCGATGCCTTGGTTTTTCAACTGTTACTTTACGATGTTTTGTTTTTTGCTATCAGAGTGGTTTTGACTATTGATCGGGGGGAGTTACCCTATGCATCACCGAAACGGCAACAACTTTGAGACTTTGGTCGCCGATACCTAGCCCTCCAAGCTTTCGATTTCTGATGCATGGACGGAAATGTTTAATGTTTTATTTCGCCGATGTTTTATGTTGACTTGGGATCCTTAGTCTATAAGGTCTCTGCCATTGTGGCGTTTTAGTGAGCTAACCATCTGATTTACAGTGTTTCAGCCCACTGATGGGATTTGTGTTTCCCGTCGGTAGGAGTTTTCTTTCCTTTCCTGTATGCTTTTACCCTATTTTTTCGATGGCGGTGACTTTGTCATTTTTCATGCTACCATTGGAGGTGTCAAATTGGTCCAGATGTGGCTAGGATTAGGATAAGGAGTTTGTTTTTCGAAATTGTGTTTTTTGGCCTTAGCTGAGTTCAAGATACAAAAGTGCAGGATTTTCTCTGCATTATCATTTTTCTCTTCATGCATTAATATTTTTTTTTCATTTTACAAGATGTATGTGTCAATACAGTTTGAGTTACTTTGTCAAATTCTAAGTGATTTAAGAATGGGTTGTTCATGACAGGATGATGGCTGCTGCAGAGAGGATATGTCTTGGAGACTAAGCAGAAAAAATGAGGCAGTAGGGAAGGAAGTGAAACAAAATGAAGAAACAAAGAAGAAGAAATTAAGGGTTGAGATCTCAGACAGATCGATAACAGCAAAGGCCTAGAGTTCGGAGGACTTCGTCAGTTACCAAGCTGGTTCTTTTCATAAAAGTGCTTTTAAATCTTAGATTCGAAATGTAACGTTTTTTGAATCATGAGCACTAACAAAAGACAAAATTGTGGGATTAAATGGTTGGGGGAGCCCAAAGGGCACCGAGGGGTAGTTCAAGAGTTTGGATTGTAGGATAAATATAGGAAAGTTAGAGGGAATAAATAATTTTTCCTAGTTAGACTTGTGAGAACATGTTGTAAGAAGAACTATTTCCTTTTGCAATAGATAATTACAATTTTGCATGTTGGAGAAAACTTTGGTGGAATGTTCAAATGTTGTGCAATGTATGTTGTTGAAGGGGAACTATTTCGTTTTTAGCTTTTGTCCATTAACTGTGAGATCGTTCTAACTTGTTGAACCTATGTTCTTGAATGAAATCTACCTAGTTTATTTTATGGAATTTCCACTATGAGTAATGAATGCTTTTCATAAACAATGAGCTATTTTGTTGTTCATCTATCTATTCATGTTTATGTGTTTTTGAAATAAAGAACAACTATCTGTGATTTTTGTTAATGCATGAACAGTAATACATTACTCACTAAATGATAATTTCGCTCCCTAGGGACAATGTAGTTAAGTTAGTTTTAGTTTTCTTACTGTGTGTGATTTAGATGCGAGAGATTTAAGACAAGAGGTAAGAACCTACGCATCACATTGTGACCGCTCCTTGTATTCTCTATCAATCTGGATTCGTAGATAGGCACTTGCATATCATGCTTAAAACTAAAAAACTAAAAATATACATGGTGGACCAGGCCGTAACCGGTAAAACCCTTTATTTTGGTTACTTGACCTATGGTAGCCGGACCGCAAATTGGACGGATTCCCCATACCAAACAGTAGCGGGCTAGTTGGGAACATTTACTGGGGAGAATTCCTTGCTGTTGTCACCTATGATTTTCTAGGCCTCAACAATTTTTGCGCTAGAAGGAGGGCCGCCAGTGCATGGCTATCCGAGGAAACCCATTTCCTCGAAACTACTCCACCAGTGATAGTTCAGAAAGCAGTTTATTTCCCAATCTGATTCTTGAAGAGAAGTGGAAAGAACACTTGTATTATGTAGAAAACAAAGTTGTTAATGATTTCAGAAGACATACTAGGGCACATGTGAAAAGTATTGGAGGATTGCCAACTATCCCTGATTTACCTAGAAGAGAGTACAAGAAGAAAGACCGTCCTGTATTGGAAGACGCAGTTTTGGTTGGAGATTTGGAAGAATTGGTAGAAACAACCTTGTAGAAAGATGTTCAGCCTTTGAATCAAGTGGGCCCAAACATGCCTTGCTGTTCACCTATTCATACTCCTATTCATTCACCACCTTGCTCTCCACCCAGACTCATGGCAGGCGTAAACGCTAATCAGCCACCTAAACCACCAAATCCACCACCTGCTTGGAAAGCTAGATCACCTTTAAACCTAACACCTCCTTTGCATGACTTACCTCAAGATTTTGAGAAAATTCTTCCCAAATTTGACCCAAGTGAAAAGATTTCAGTTTCTACTTGGTCATAGAAGGACTAAAGGCTGGAGAACACGAAGATGTAGTCTGTAGACTTTTTCCACATACGCTTAAAGGAGTAGCAACCTCATGGTATTTTGGTCTACCTGCAAACTCAATCCCAGACTGGGATACTTTTGAAAGGATATTAAGAAGCAAATATGTAGCCCAGAAGACTCATGCAGCTCTCATGAAAGGATTGTGTGCTTTACAGAAAGAAAAAAAAGAAAAGGTGCATAGTTTTACCCAAAGGTTTGCTGCTTATCTTAAGATTTTCTCTGTAGCTGATAAGCCCTCTGATAAAGTTTTGATTGAGTATTATACTTCAGCTTTGGGGCCTGACTTGGCCATGTTTTCCAAGATGAAAGTCAAACCCACATTATCAGAAACTTATGAAGAAGCTGAGAGAGTAGAAGCTGAAAGAGAGAGCATAGAAGACTATCCTGAGCAGTCGGGAGAATTTTTTTTTGGTAAGAAAGCCTTATTATTTACTAAGCCCAAGGAAGAGTAGTCACATGAATTTGAGGGGATGGTAAAAATGATGCAGAAGTTATCTAACATAATAATATATTTGGAGAAAGAAAAGGAAACTCAGAAATATTTTAAGCCTTACTAAAAAAGGAGAGAGGACAACAATCAACATAAACCTCCTCCACATAGTCCTTCATCAATGAGCTTAACAGAGGTGGGTATGGATAATTTTTGCACCTTTCATCAACAGCCCCATTTTGAAAAAAATTGCCCTCAATGAATCAATTCGATGACATTAGTGATGAATCAGCTATTGGATTCTAAATTGACAGAAGATGATGATGAGGACGGAAAGGATAGTAAACCCACAGAAAAACAAGAGGATGATGCTCTGGTTTTATGGGATTGTTTCTCACTTTTTGATACGAAAGAGGAAGAAAAAACAGAAACAAATGTGACAACAAGAAGTCAAGGCTTGTTAAGTAAAGATAGATCAATAATACTGAAAATTAAGAGACTTCAACAGAACGTAAAGAAAATTCAGAAAAACACCACAACTGATAAAGTACTTGAATTCGCAATTACGAGTTAGGATACAAAGCAAATCAACATGCCTGTCAAGCCCATTGAAGAGAAGGCTAATGATGTAAAAAAGAATCTCAAAGAGCATAATATGGAATATGACGTTGTGGAATATATTAAGAGGGCTAAGGAAAATATCTCGCTGTTTGAAATGTGTAATATGCCTCAATAGAAAGAAAGATTGTTAAAATCACTTGAGATTCCTGAAGAAAAGCTTCCCACTGACAATCAACCGGAAGAAGAGGAAATTGGTGAAGCAAGTGTGGGAGGTAAGCCTAAATGCAAAACTCCATCTTTTCTCCTAACTTTTGAAATTTTCAACCATAACGTACACAACTATTTAGTGGACTCAGGGGCATCAATAAATGTTATCCCGCTTTTAGTATGCAAAAATATAAATGGACAGCCTAAACCATCTACCTGGCAGGTTATTCAATTAGACAGAACAAATGTGAAGGTAATTGGGGAAATGGAGGATGTTTTGATTCGACTATGTTCAAATGAGAAGGTATGTCAATGCATAGATATTGTAGTAGTAGACATACATGAAGCTTATGGACTTGTTTTGAGTCGGGATTGGTCAGCAAAGCTAAACGGGTATTTCTCTTTAGATTGGTCACATCTATGGTTACCTTATAATGGAAGTCCCAATCAAATTAAAGTATTAAGAGAACCACACATGAAGCACAATGTTACTCAGCTGGAGGGTAAGAATGAACCAGTGAATTTTGTATCGGGGAATTATTTCATTGAACTAGAATCGGGAAACTACAAAGCAGAAGAAGTCAGCGACACACCAGACACACAGCCTGATCTCCTTCGGTTTTCACGGGATGATGAATTTGATTGTTAAATAGTAGAATTAGTTTTAGATGTAGTTGTTGATTCAAGTACAATAGAAGTAGAGAGTTTTTGGACACTGTTTTTTTATGGATCTAAAACTTTGGAAGGATCAGGAGTTGGCTGTGTCCTGATTGATCCAAAGAAGAATAAACACTTTCTTTCATGTAGATTAGAGTTTGAATGTACCAATAACACAGCCTAATATGAAGCATTGGTTCAAGGACTAAGAAAAGCAATTGAATTAAAAGTAGAAAATCAAGAAGTATATGGGGATTCTGAAATATCTGTGAAACATATTCGGAAACAAATACATTGCATCTCACCTCATTTAAAAGATTATCATAATGAAGTATGGGATTTGCTGTTGAACTTTTATGCATTTAATATTTTATCCATTCCTAGACTTAAGAATGCAGCAGCTGACTTGTTAGCTACCTCGGCTGCAAGGCTTGTGCCTACGAATAACAAGTGTTCTATTGAATTACTTTTCAGGCCTTCGGTTCCAGACATGATTACTAATTTATGAGTTTTTGAAGATGATCAACAAATCTTGGAATGTTTAATGAATGATGAAACTTTCAAAGGGGCAATTATTGATGACAAATAACACCAAGCTGAGTTAAAATTTGAAAAATTCATTCCTAAAGGGGTCAGGAATTTAGAGCGGATGTTTGATTTAGACATCAAGTTCAGAATACCAACAAATTTCAAGACTCATAGCTTGTGTTTGCAATTCGAGCTGATAAATTTGGGAGTTGAAGTTCAACCCAAATATGTAAATTTGGGAAAGTGTTGCTCCCCAGGTGAAAGAAATAAGTTCATTAGTTTTTTCAAACAGTACAAAGATGTATTTTCCTGGACATATGAATAACTTAAAACATATGATACCAAGATTATACAACACATCATTCCTATTAGATCTGGAGTCAAGCCTTATTAGCAACCTTTGAGGAAGATGCATCCAAAACTGGAGCCGTTAATTCAGAGTGAAGTGAAGAAATTATTGGATGCCAAAATTATATTCAAAGTTAGACACTCAGGATGGGTTTCAAATTTGGTACCAGTAAGGAAGAAATCTGGAGAAATCAGACTATGTGTGGATTTCAGAAACCTAAATCGTGCTTCAGGCAAAGACAACCATCTAGTACTGCCCATGGAACATATATTGTAGATAGTTTCAGGTTTTGAGTTATTTTCATTACTAGATGGACTCTTTGGCTACAATCAAGTGTTAGTAGCTGAGGAAGACATACTTAAGACTACAATCAGAACAAAATGGGGAACTTTTGCTTACAGAAGGATGCCTTTCGGGCTCATTAATGCTGGAGATACTTTCTAGAGGGCTATGGATATAGCTTTCTGCGGTCTAATTGGCCATAGTGTGGTAGTGTATCTCGACGATGTCATGATATTTTAAAAGAAGAGAGAAGAACACTCATTCCATTTAAAACAAATTTTCGAGCATTGTCGAAAATACAACATCTCACTGAATCCAAGGAAATGTGTGTTTGCTATTATAGAAGGAAAGCTACTGGGTCACGTGGTTTCTAAAAAGGGGATCTCTATAGACCCAGAAAGGATCAAAGCTATTGAATAGATCCCCTTACCCCATAACAAAAAAGGGATGCAATCATTCATGGGGACAATAAATTTTGTGTGAAGGTTTGTGCCATATTTTGTTGAAATTGTTAAACCTTTGGAGCAAATGGTGAAACAAAGTGTACAATTCAAGTGGAATGATGTAGAGAAGAATTCATTTAGTAAAATAAAGACATCTATTACTCATGCACCCTCTCTCAAAAATCCATATTTTGAGAAGGATTTTATTTTGTACACTTTCGCTTCTGACAATTCACTGGCAGTGGTGCTTACTCAGAAGGAAGATGGGGGAGATGAGTTCCCCATATCATTTATGAGAACTGGACTATAGGGGGATGAATTCAATTACCCAGTGGTAGATAAACAAGCTTGTGCAGTCTTCAAAGTGGGAAAACAATTCAGGCCGTACATACTTAAGAACTGGACAAAGGTAATAGTTCCACACCCAGCTGTGAGGTCTCTTTTCGTACAAAAGGAATTAGGAGAAAGAAGAGGAAACTGGGTAACAACTTTACAAGAATATGAACTCGAATTCAAACCAACATCCATAGTTAAAGGGAAAGGACTGTTCAAATTAATGGCTGCAGGTAAAAACAATGAAGTAAACGATTGGGAAAATGAAGCTAAATTACATATGATGGATGTATGTCCTCTTTTGACAGCTCTCGATTCCTGGTACCGAGACCTTGTTCATTACCTTCAGGAAGGATTGTTGCCAGAACACTGGAATTCCAAATAGCAAAGAGAATTGCGCCTTAAATTAGCTGCATATTAGATCATTGATGGAATTTTATTCAGGAAGAATTATGATGGAGTCCTTCTTAGATGCTTAGAGAAAGAAGATGCCTGGAAGGTCATGACAGAGTTACATGATGGGCCTGTTGGAGGCCATTTTTTAGGAGATATGACAGCCCATAAAATTCTCAAAGACGGATACTATTGGCCCATATTTTTCAAGGATGCCCATGCCCATGTCAGAAAGTGTGATATCTTCCAGAGGTGTGGAGGAAGACAAGCCAAAGTAGCAGGACCTTTGAATCTGATGATGATAATAGAACCATTTGAGCAATGGGGAATTGATATCATTGGAGAGATAAAACCAAATTCTTCCTTGCAACACAAATACATTTTAATGGCCACTGACTACTTCACTAGATGGGTCGAAGCCATTCCATTACGTAAAGTGAATGAAGACGCGGTCATGGACTTCTTGCAAGAACATATTATGACCAGGTTTGGGGTTCCAATTTCCCTAGTTTTTGATAATGCTACTTATTTTTCCTCTATTAGATTAACTTCATTTGCTCATGAAAAGGGAATTAAGTTGCATTATTCTGTGAACTATTACCCACAAGGAAATGGTTTGGCAGAATCTACATACAAGAATCTGATTAGAATCTTAAAAAAGACTGTGATAGAAAACCAGAGAAGTTGGCATTCAGCATTACCAAATGCTATTTGGGCTGATGGAGTCACACCCAAGAATTCCTTAGGTGTGTCACCGTATACCCTTGTTTATGGAAAAGAAGACATTCTGCCTCCCAACATTATGTTACCATCTTCCATAATAGCTCAAGAGTCTAGAGGCACAGATAATGAAATCTTGCAAATTAGAATCTATAATCTTTTGAAGGCGGAAGAGTCTAGATCCAGAGCCAAAGAATGCTTTAAACATCAGCAGGAAGTAGTTAAACGTTGGTTTGATAAACATAAAGCTGGAAAAAAGGAATTTGAAGTGGGAGACCTGGTTCTTAAGTGGGATCACTCGCATGATGAAAAGGGAAAGCACACAAAGTTTCAACAGTTATGGGTAGGCCCTTTTCAGATTGCAGCAAAACTTGGCCTCTCAACCTATAAATTGCAAGATTTACAGGGGTGGGAAGAGAACTTACCAGTTAATGGTTTAGTTCTCAAACCTTATTTTTCCTGATTTTTTGTTTCTTGTTTTGGTACATAAATAAATTGATTTGGTTATTCATCTTTCGTTGTGATTTATTTTATTTCTGTTTGATTAGTTAGATTTTAATTGATTTCAATAAAAGAAGCAAACTTTTGGTTGCATGGAGAGCATTAGAGTTCTGGATTAACTAAAATCCTTGATTATAAGACTGTGTATTACTGATTTATTTGTAAGGATTTCTTCTAGTTATTAGTTTTCCTAAATGGCTATGAACACATTGAAGTCCTACTTAATCCCTGTAAATTAACTCAGGATCAAAAGGTCTGGAATACTATTTCGAGGCTCCATCCATTTCACATTTAAAAATGTCCTAGGGGGTGACAACGAAATACCCATGGAAAGGAAGCATGGTAAACAATATATTACATATAAATGATCCCATGCCAAGAATTTAAAGCCAAAAGGCTAAGAAGAGTCAAAACTCCTAAGAAAGCAATATGTATCAAAACGAAGTACTAAATCATATAAGTACAAAATTGCCAAAAGTTCTTCTCCATTCGTGAGCTGAAAATTAAATACATCTCTCACACAAAAGGACACTATGGATAGAGGAGCCTGAATAAAAAATTCAGGAAGAAAGGCATGAGGAGGACTCAAAAGGACAAAAAGTCCAAAAGCACAAAAAATTGCAAAATGGCATGGGAATAATGAACAAATGAATATTTCTGTTTACCACATGTTATGATCCTATGGTGTCCAAGCTGGAAGCTACCAACAGACAGAGGTAAAAATGAAACTCATCTTCCTGGCCTCAAAAGAGTTATCTTGACTTTGAAACCTTGGGTTCCATTTTCCTAAAATTGGACTATTATCAATGATTTAAAGTACATATATTTTCCATTGGGGAATTCAAGACATCTAGAAGAATTCAACATGTTTGTTTTATTATCAAGTAGTCTGTTACTTAAGGAAGAAATTGTCCAGAGATTTGGGTTCACCAGAAATTCGCCAATTGTTGCAGCTGCAACTGTTTTCCCAATTTTTTTTTTAAATTTTGGATCCTCCTTTGATTTTAGCTTGCATGAAATTGTTTGAATCCCCTAAATCTATTTTTCTCTGCTACAAATTTGGATTTTGAGATTGAATTGAAGTCGAGGTTTTATTTCTCTATGCTGCCGTTGTTTCGAAGATAAAACGAACTATGTTAACTGATGCACAACTTTAAGTCTTTCGAACACTCAATTTTTCTTTTTTCTTTTTTTCTTTTATCGCTATCAGAAGTCTTTTTTATCTCTGAATCGAATCCTTAGTCCGTATGTTTCCTGCCGTTGCGGCTTCGTAGTGCACTTACTACCCAATTTATAGTCTTTCTGTTCGTCGATGGATAAGTCTGATGCTCGCCGATGCCTTGGTTTTTCAATTGTTACTTTGCGATGTTTTGTTTTTCGCTATTGGAGTGGTTTTGACTATTGATCGAGAGGAGTTACCCTATGCGTTACTGACACGCCGAAAGCTTTGAGACTTTGGTCACTGATACCTAGCCCTCCAAGCTTCCGATTTCTGATGCATGGACGACAATGTTTAATTTTATATTTCGCCGACATTTTATGTTGACCCGGGATCCTTAGTCTATAAGGTCTCCACCGTTGCAGCATTTTAGTGAGCTAACCATTCGATTTACAGTGTTTCTGCTTGTTGATGGGATTTGTGTTTTCACTCGATGCTTAAGTGTTTCCTGCCTTTCTCGTATGCTTTTACCCTATTTTTTCGATGGTGGTGACTTTGTCATTTTTATTGCTGCCATTGGAGGTGTTGAATTGGTCCAGATGCGGCCAGGATTAGGATAAGGAGTTTGTTTTTTGGATTTGTGTTTTTTGGCCTTAGCTGAGTTCAAGATACAAAAGTGTAGGATTTTTTCTGCATTATCATTTTTCTCTTCATGCATTAATATTTTCTTTTTCATTTTACAAGATGTATGTGTCAATACAGTTTGAGTTACTTTGTCAAATGCTAAGTGATTTAAGAACGGGTTGTTCATGACAGGATGATGGCTGCTGTAGAGAGGATATGTCTGGGAGACTAAGCTGAAAAAATGAGGCAGCAGGGAAGGAAGAGAAAGAAAATGAAGAAATAAAGGAGAAGAAATTAAGGGTTGAGATCTCAGATAGAACAATAACAACAAAGGCCCAGGCCTGGGAGGACTTCGTTAGTTACCAAGCTGGTCCTTTTCACAAAAGTTCTTTTAAATCTTAGATTCGAAATGTAACGTTTTGTGAATCATGAGCACTCACAAAAGACAAAATCGTGGGATTAAACGGTTGGGGGATCCCAAAGGGAACCGAGGGGGAGTCCAAGAGTTTGGATTGTAGGATAAATATAGGAAAGTTAGAGGGAATAAGGAATTTTTCTCAGTTACACTTGTGAGAACATGTTGTAAGAAGAACTATTTCCTTTTGCAATAGATAATTACAATTTTTCATGTTGGAGAAAGCTTTGGTGGAATGTTCAAATGCTGTGCAATGGATGTTGTTGAAGGGGAACTATTTCGTTTTCAGCTTTTGTCCTTTAACTGTGAGATCGTTCTAACTTGTTGAACCTATGTTCTTGTATGAATGCTCTCTAGTTTATTTTATGGAATTTCCACTATGAGTAATGAATGCTTTTCATAAACAATGAGCTATCTTGTTGTTCATCTATCTATTCATGTTTATGTGTTTTTGAAATAAAGAGAAGCTAACTGTGATTTTTGTTAATGAATGAAGAGTAATAAATTACTCATTAAATGATAATTTCACTCCCTAGGGACATTGTAGTTAAGTTAGTTTTAGTTTTCTTACTGTGTGTGATTTAGATGCGAGAGAGTTAAGACGAGAGGTAAGAACCTGCGCATCACATTGTGACTGCTCCTCGTATTCTCTATCAATCTGCATTCTTAGATAGGCACTTGCATATCATAATTAAAACTAAAAAACTAAAAAGATACACGGTGGACCGAGCCGTAATAGGTAAAATCGTTTATTTTGGTTACTTGACGTACGGTAGCTGGACTGCAAATCGGACGGATTCCCCATACCAAATAGTAATGAGCTAGTTGGGACAGTTTACTGGGGAGAATTCCTTGCCATTGTTGCCTATGATTTTCCAGGCCTCAACACCTTGCAATAATCTTGGTATCTTTTCAAGAATATATGTTTCATGTCTTCCCAAGTTTGAATGCAGTTCCCACCTAGGCTCATGAACCATTAGAGGGCTGCTCCTTTCAAAGTAAGAGGAAAATTTGTTAGATTTTGAACGTCATATCCTCTACAAAGTACTTTAAATTGAAATAAGAACTCATCAGGGTCTTCATTCTCCAATCCATGAAAATTTGGTAGAATGGATGGGGGAATGCTTTGCATTTGCGCCACTCCTCCAGGATCTCTAATAGGGAATTCAAAGATAACAACTACAACATAAAAAGAGAACAAAGTTACACAAAGAAATGAACCTCTGGTTTATGAGGGGCCCTCTCAACAATCAGGGGTGATTCCTGGCTAGCACTTACACAAATGCAATCATGAACAACAAAATATACAGATTTGATTAAAAATAGGAAACAAAGTTACAATGTGCTTCTATAAAAATGACTGTCTAACTAATGAAATGATCAACCCTTTAGCTCTCGCGTGGAGGTGTTTATATAATGTTTATAAGAGATTATCAAGTCAACCCTTTAGTGGTCGACTGCTCTCTAAATTTAGTCAACCGTTATGACCATTAACTAATAGCAGGCCAACACATAGTCCTCCTCCCTTCTTCAGCGTGGATAGTTCTCTTCATCGCATGATGTGGCATCCAGACTCCTTCTTTAGCGTGGAAGGTGGAGTGGTGTCGAGCAAGGGAAGCACACAGTGGAAAGTATTCTAGAACGAGAATCGTTCCATCATCCAAACATGTGGATTGGTGGTGTGGTGTTGAGCAAGGGCAGTGTGATGGCGATCCTTCTAGACTGGGAGCTTCTCCATCTCCCAAACGTGTGGATAACAGGTAGTTTGCAAACTGTTCCATCTTTTTAATGCCTGGAATACATTATCAACAATGCTCGGTCTAATTAACGAGCTGGTAGGTGAGTTGGACCATGAACTGGATATGCTCTACACATATCTAGCTGAATGCGTTGTCTGTTTATTTGTTTGTTGGCGAGATGGATAGTAAGCTAGACGGTGATGCACAGATCTAGCTGAATGTGTGTTTGCTGTGATCTTTCCCAAAGACTATATAACCTGTAAACAAATATACATACATTAATATATAAAATGCGCTTCACATAATGTCAATTTTAATTAATAAAATCGTAAAATGATAACAATAAACTTATTTTACATAAATATTAAATTCTTTCAAACCTGGGGTTGAATAGTGAGCTGCATGATATAAAATATGAAAAAAGATGACAAAACATACGTTTAAATGCGTAATTTAACTACTGAAAATGATAACAAATTTGGGATCATTACTCAGCTAAGCATAAATATCATACAAAATGTCCAGTGCACCATTGCACTAGGGGAAAAACCACTAGCTGCTAGTCAGAATCGAAGGCCTCCTCCTGGTACTCGGATTTTGAATCCTTCTCTGTGTCCTCCTCATCCTCCATCGACACATCATCCCGTGCCACTGCTCAAACATACTCGAGAACGATGACAATCCTCTTCATCAAAGGGATCCACTCTGGAGGAGTGCACTAACATGCGACGATCAAGTCATCGTCTAAGTAATGCCAGATGTCATCTATGACCCCCTCTAACAGACACTCCATGTCATGACAAAGTGAGTTCAATGAACTTTGACGCCTCTTGTGCCCGTGAGTGGGTGGATCTATCTCCTCCGTCAATCATAGCCTACTAGCGGGCATGGTCCGATGTTTGAACATACACATAGTACGTCATTAGTATCTGTTATATACATAAATTGGCTAACACTAATCTAGTAAAGTATATATGCATGTACCCACATAAAAAATCATGTATACGTACCATTAGGTCCCCAAAATTTTCTTGGAGGTCGAGGCATCTTCGAATCTCCCCGATAGTCCATCCCCACATATAGGTAGTACTAAATGAGGACTGGAAGCTTCCTCCACTGTGTAAGTAGCTCCCGAGTAAGGAAACGACCCACTAAGATGCCTCCCTCCCGGATCACCATCTTGCTCCACCACCTCATGCGAAGATCACGAGGCCCTTCCTCCTGAACTACCAAGTGCGGTCGTAGAGTTGGTAGTTGCTAGAAAAATAATGAGCACAAAAACGAGGGGAAACAAAAATCCGCTCCCACTGTCCTCGCATTGTTCAACGAACATCGAACCATTGACAAGTACATCTGGTCCCACCCATAGTAGGTTCCCCCCAACACAAGCTCCACAATCTGGAGCCCCCCTTGAGATATTATGCGGTCCTGATGACCCCAAGAGCCGTAGCACCATCACTGCCACATCACGAGTCACAAGACTCTTAAGTTCATGCACCAATATGTATGACTTGTGCACACTATCAGAGGCATAATAGTGCCTCTTGCACAAGTCATCTAGCGACACCCCATGTGTAAGCTTTGACGTAGTGTCACCAATTACATCGAGCATCAAGATGCCAGTCAGAAAGTAAATGTAGGAGAACATGATCTCAATCCACTCCCCCTGGATGATAAAGCACTCCATGTCTAGGTCCCAAAAACTCACCAGATTCTCCAATAGAAGTCTCACGGTACGCATCAGTGGCACTCGGAAGTACCTCAACAACCCACTCCGGGTGAGCATGTCCACCACTGCTCCATCCCCTAATGCCTACTCCTGCAAGGTACCAATACCCCACTCTCACCACACCAGACAGGGCATCCTGCACATACACACAGTCCCTGTTAGGTCCAGTTTACACACAAAACCTCATCATTAGGCTAAGTCTCGTCTGTTCGGCCTTTCTGAGCTACCCAATTCATGCTTAAACTTGGAACAGATGTGACCCAGTCACTCTTTCCTACTGGACATATGTGACCCAGGTCACACCTGTCTCTTCGACAGGTGCAACTGGGTCGCGCCTGTCTGGCCCATATGAGCGACTCATGTCGCGGATTTTCCCTCAAAAAGCATGACCGACCCTAAGAACCCTTCTAGCTCGACATAAGCCCCAGGATGAGAAAAAGGAAAAACTAAACCAGGGAAAATTTTTGGTTTGATGAGAGCTCTTACCTACAAGTCATGGATCTGAAAATCATCGGTCGAAATGAAAGAAATCAACAAATGAAATCTAAGGTCCTCCACTCCAACTCAGCACTAAAAAATAACAATGACACATGTCATGTGGTCCCCCTTGTTTATAGGCCTCCATTGGGTCTTCTTTTCTTTCGTGCACCTTAGAGTCATCCAAATTCTGTTTGAGACGACGTTCACACCACTGGGTTTGGTTTTCCTCCCTCTATCTTTTGACGAGACCCTTGTCATTTCCCGGAAGTCATCACGATTTGCGTGCCACCATGCAAATATCCCTTTGTATGTATTGGAATTTTCATGAGCCATTCGCTCCATCCATATTGCATAGTTGGACATCTTTGACCGCCATTTATCGTCCCGCAAGGGGGCCCCATTAGTGTTTTGCATTTATGCCCATCAACCATGTTCACAACATAACATCTTTCCATATATCAAACACTTTCCCCTTGCTTGATTTCCCATTATAGAGTTTATGTTAAGCTCTTTTCTGACTCCTAAAAAAATGAAAAGATCGTCGAGCACGCTTGCTTCCTTTCATGCTCGTTAAATTATTTGAAAAGGTGTCTATGTAGCTTCATTTATCCCCTTTTTTCGGACTATGTATATTATCATAAGAAATGGACCACCTTGGCACTCTCAAGCCAGGAACGTTTTCCTTTGCATCCTTTTATGCTTTCTCAGACATTGGGACCGTAGTCTATGAAAAATCTCATCATGGGTTGTATTTAAGCTCTTTTCCAACTTTCTCATAAAGAAAATATCGCCCAACAATCTTGGTTTCGTTCATGCTCATAAAAGTATTTTAATGACCGTCCAGTCAGTATAGGTTTAACCTTTTTTGGCCTGATTGGACTACCAATGATAAAGAAGTCTTCCTTCCCTAGGAGAGCTCTCCTTTGTACACTTTTATCCCTTTTCAGACTCAAGAGACTACATACAAAAAAAAGAACCCACTGGAGTATTCTTCATGTTTTCAGACTCTCTAAAAATGAAAACACCATCGAGAATTTACTTTCTCGGGCTCGCTAAAAATCCATGAGATCGTGTCATAATGATGTCTTTAGGGGCCACGCCATATATCACAGTTTGACAGTTTTCCCCCATTAGGTCTCCTTTGTTCAGAGTATTCTACAACGAGTCTTCCTTAGATCCCTTGGATTCCACTAGTCCAATTACCTACCTTAGTATTTCCCATCTGCAGTTACATTCCCAGTATTACAGCTATGATCCCTCTCCCATGAGTTAGTTTCATTGGATGCTAGGTTAACCCTGCCGTCATAATCTAAACAAAGGAAGTTTGAGTCTCCCATAATCCCCCTACCCCTGTTCCCCCCACTCAATGTGTTAGTCCCAGATTGACCCACATCTTTGGTTATCATCCTCATGCTTCTAGTCAAGGACACATCATTGCCTTGGTTAGTTGCAGGTCTCCCTTTGTCGACGACAACACATCTATTCCAGAGGATAGACCCAGAGGTCCTTGTATCCCAGTTTCATCCACCTCATTGATGAGTTCCTTGTACCACTTGAGAGGATTCATTAGTGCCTCTAGGGATGGTTGTCTCATGTGCTACACTTCAACTACATCATTGTACCATTGAGATTCATACAGGGTATTGGTTCGTTCATTATTTGTTTGAAGACCTCGGTTGTCACCAGACTCTAGAACATTGTTGAGTCTACTATGGGACCCAGGCAGTTTCTGGTCCCTTGTGATTTTTGGGATACATTGGCGACAATGTTTGGAAGCCCCCATGTTGTGCTTCCATATATATCTAGTACTTGATGCTGCATATTGTACCACAGAGATTCTGACTCTCCATCATTGAGTCCATGCATACGTACACTTCCAGATCCAACAGAGCATTAGTTGTGATGATATCACATTCCATGAGGATGCCATTGTTCCTATGTATCAGTTCTTCAGATCATCATTGTATTCAGCCTCCTATTGAGGCCACCATCATTTGTATATTTTATTGATCAGATCCCATGTTTTTGAGCCTTGATCCAATTATTTATTCTTTTGACATTGTTACGAGCATGGGTATGCCCGCCTCATCCATATACATGTCACATATTCTTTGTATCTCACCCATTGATGGGAACCATTAATACAAAAACCAAAATCCACTGTGGTTCGAACGAGGAAGTTCCACTTCTCCATGTTACCACCTAAGTTGTACTTAGTGGTTTTTATCAAGTGAGCCTGGTGAACTGGACAAAGATGATTTGTTCAGACTTCAGAAGACCTTCAGAAGTGCTTCTGGGAAGTGCTTGTTGTACTATATCACATGTTCATACCCCATGGGGGAGTTGTAATAAGATGTTTTAGCATGATAGTGTCTGTAAAAGACTCGGTATCTTAGAATTTATTTGTCAATCCGATCAGCCTAGGGTGTTTTTTCCCTTGGTTATTATTGGTTGCTGAATAAATGACTGATAATTTCTAAGTTTTTCACTCAATACCTCCAAAGTTGGGGTGGTCGGCTTGGCATTTAGGCCTATTGAGGTTATTAGAGTCTATGTGTCAATGTATAAACATGCTAGGCATCATGGTTGACTCATATGAACATGTCTAAGTCCCCCTAAGTTTTTATTTTTATTTTTTAATTTTAATTTTTCCACAAAACTTAGGCTATTTTTTAATAGTCTAATTGGAAAAATTGATTTTGTAATAAAAGTGGGCCAAATAATTAGTTTCAGTCATGGGGGTGCTCATTTTCAAGCTAAGAGCACCATGTAAACCCATAGACCCACTTTTTCTAAGTTTTGAGTGATTTGTCCATCACTCGGGTCAAAAATCCCTAAAAATCAAATATTGATTATTTAATTAATAAATTAATTAAATAATGGAGAAAACCCCAATCCTAAATCATTGGGATTTGCTCCGATTTGAATGAAATCAGTCTCATCGGCTTGGGATTGACTGGATCTGACAATTCCTTAACTGAAGGAGGTGATCTGGGCTGATCTGAGAGTACATTAATGCATGCAATCTTGGGAATTGCGCCCTCCCTCTCTTCTCCACACATGTGGTCATCTGGATGAGTTTTGGTGGATGCTTCAGTGAACAGGTTGAGGTGTCAGTCAGATCAGCTCTCCGATTGACAGTTGCACTCAGTGAGACTTAGATCAGACTTAGATAGACACAAATCAGGCCCAGATTCACTCCACATGCAGCTAAAGTCTCTCTCTCCTTTGGATTTGCACCCCCTAGTCTAGATCTCATGTTTTTGCTATAAATTAAGCACGTGTTACCTCTTCCAAGCTAGTTAGAACTAAGATTGAGGTGCTGTTGCTATTGTACTATTGTTATTATTCATTTGAAATAAAGAGAAGCTTTGGAGGCAAGACGGTGTCATGTTATTGTGTGTGTGGATGAGCATTGCCATGCTTTACTGAGGTAACCTGTATCTATGTTCATAATTTGCTGATTGTTTGTGGATTCATTGCAAAAGATTGATAGGAAAGGAGTTTGTTAATAATTATATGGGCCATCTCTTTCCTTTTGATGCATGTTTAGAGATCTATATTCAACATGTTTTAAAGTTTATATGCATGCTATTCGGAAATCTATGTTTATGTATTAATCGGATCTTACAAGCATTTTGGCAAGTCTTTGGATTCAATTGTAGGTTCCTAGCTTGGAGAGGGTGCTGATATATCTTGCTTCCTCACTTTCTCCAAAACTTTCTCAAAGGCATAGTCCCTCGACATTCCACCAGAATGCTCCATGGTTGATCTCCAAGGCTTCCAACACTCTTTCTCTCTGTTCCTCATAAAAATCCAAATCTTACCTAGTTACTTTGGTTACAAGATTTTTTATCATTTATATCTGTTAGATTAAAGTAAAACTTACATAGATCTATTATTTCAAAGTGTTGGGGCGTGCACCCGAACGGTCCTTAAGGAAAATATCTTCGCGGGCCAAAAGAGTTTGTAAGCGGAGGTTGACTCAAAATAGTCTTAGGGGTGTCGGGGGTTGAGTAAAAGTCCTCTATTGTAATAAACCCACGGTTTAAGACCAGGGTTTAGGGTTTTGGGTGCCCATGGTTTGAAGCCATGGTTTTGTAATAGCGCGATGTATAAATAGGCATTTTTGTAAATAAGAAAAGTTAGGATTTTTGATGTAAAGAAGGTTAAGGCGAAGCTAAGACTGTTGTGTAAAGAAAGGTTAAGTTCCAGCTGTGTGTGTGGACGACCTCTGCAGCTGTGTGTGCAGAGGGTTTTGTAAGAAGTTAAGGGAAATCTGCAGCTGAGTGTGCAGAGGCCTACTGCTGTGTGCGTGACTTAAGAGACTAAAGAGATCTGCAGCTAAGTGCGCAGATCAGAACTGTGATTTTGAAGGAAGTTGAAATAAAACACAGTTCTGTGGATGTAGCCCCTACACTGGGGGTGAACCACATTATATCTGGTGTTGTGGTTCTTGTTCTATTTATATTTGTGTTTGTTTTCACGCATTAATAACTGTATAAATATGATAAGTAAGATCACTGTTAATAAATAGCTTTGCTGTGAATTCCCTGTAGTGGGTTGAGCAAGTCACTGTATGTTTATTTATCTGCGAAGTTATCTAGATATAAATGTCGAAGCTCTGTGTTTTATAAGTTGTTAAAGGACAAGTTACAGTAATCTCCCTCTCTGCTTGCAGAAACCTGATTCTGCAGCACCCCATAGCTGTTTCGGGTGAGACTGCAACCTGTTCGCAGGTTGTTGTCGAAAGGGACAACACTGTGGGTCTTTTGTTGGTGCGACGCAAAAGGATTAAACCTGGGTCTGCCCTATTGCCCAACAAAGTGGTTCCGTTGCTGGTTGAACTCAGTATCTGCTCAAGAGGGGTTTACGTCGTACCTCGAGGGCTATGTTCTGGAGGCCCTCTGTGAAGGAAATCGGTGATTGGCTTGATGAGACTTATTTGAAATTTGTTGAGAAAGAGAATACAAATCCGCGTCGTAGCGCACGTGACTTTTTACAGAGGTATGTTTTTTGTGATGCTTATGAAATTTTCTTTGGTAGTATCCACATAGAGTTGCACCAGTGGTTGTCCAGGTTAGCTGAGAAAAGAACGAACTTCCGAGAGGGGCGGTTTTCTATTTGGACCCCTGCAAGAGTTAACATATTAAAAAGCGTGAACAACGAGATCTCCTGAGAGGTTGATTTCTGGACCACACGGACCCTTGAGGCCTTTGTGACGGAGTTCGCCATCAACACGAGCACTTCCTTTAGTGAAGCCGAGCGACGATTCTTCCAAGGACCACGAGGTAAGCTTTTGAATTTATTTAGCTTAAGAATTAAAATGCTATTGGCTGAAAAGGGAATACTGCTATTTGAATCAAACTCTTAGATTTTGTGTTACTAACATATGTTTGCAAGTGACAACACCTTCGCTGAGCAAAGTGGTTTGCTGCGAAGTGGAAAAAGGTACAAGAGAGATTTTGAGTCCTATTCCTTAGGACAGGATACCGCACCGTCCCCTATAAATCCCGAAGAGCCAGACCCGGAGGAAAAACCTCCCCTTGACAACCCTCCGGTCACCCCGCTGCGTAGCTCCGCTACCCCTGAAAATCCGTCGCAGTCCACCAATCAAACTAGCCCAAGCATTCCTGTCGCAGGCTAGTCTACCCCAGTAAACCCTTCCCCGTCGACTTCTTGTCCCCATCCCAACCCTAATAGATCTACCATGGCCCATATAGCTGATGATATTAAGCTCCCTGTTTTCAAAGGATCTGGGTCAGAGGACCCAGAAATTTTTTTGTTCTTATGTGAAGCAGTGTGGAGTGCTAAAAACATTGCAGATCCAGCTGACAGAAGTGCGCAGCTAGTCACTTCTTTCAGGGACCGGGCCTTGACCTGGTTCATGAAATTCTCCAGTACTCAGTGCCCTACTTTAGATGAGATTAAGGCCACTATAATCAAAGAATTCAAGAAGCCCAAATCAGAATCGCAGTGTATCACTGAACTGAAAGAGATTCAGCAGCGGCGCGGCGAATCAGTGTGGGAATTTGACCAGAGATTCAAAGTTCTACTGGACCAAGTCAGCTTCACCATTAGTCCTGCGTAGCACAAGGAATGGTTTATTGCAGCATTATTAGCACATATCCGAACCCCACTCATGCAACAGAAGGTTGCTGACCAGCAAGAGGCTCTGGAAATCGCAATGAAGCTGGAGAATGCCCCTGTCGGAGATGATTATGGTATTGCTCAAATCCAAGCGCAGCTAGCAGCGATGGCCCTGGAGCTTCATGATATGAAGAAAGATAAAACAAGCCGAGAAGAGGTTTGGTGTACGCAATGTCGAACCGAAGGAAACGACAGGGACCATTGTCCTATGGTCAGAACTTACCTGAATATGGGTGCACCAAACCAATTCAACCCTGGTGTTCTATATTGTGAGATCTGTCGAACCACTGGCCAACATCGTCCTGAAAACTGCCATCTTCTCCAGAGATATGTACAAGTTCCCAAGAACCCCTACTACAAGTTCTGTAAGTCCGTAGGCCATACTAAAGAGGAGTGTCGTAGTTATGACCTCCTACGCGAGCGCACTTATGATGCCTACCGGGTACAAAATGACGGGCAGAATAATGATGGCTACGGTTACTGGGGTGATGCCTCTGGAAGGGGTGCTTTTGGAGGTCGCAGCCGTGGTGGTATGGCCAGACGTGGTAGAGGCCAGATCGTGTGTTACAACTGTAACCAAGCTGGGCATCTAGCTCGAGACTGTAGGAACCCCACTACAACCTGTCGGTATTGTCGCGCAGTAGATCATGTGATCGAGCAGTGCCCCCAACTGATAGCTAAGATTCATGCAAACAACAGTGGCCCTACCCAGAATATTCAGTTGATTTTCGTTGAGCAGAGACCTACCGCAGCCATCAATGTTGTCACCCGTAGTGGGGCTACGACGCACCTTCAGAATATGCAGAAACAGCCTGCTGGGGCGTGTGTTTGTACGACCTCTGAGAAGATCCCAGCACATGACACTGTGAGAAACAAAACACCAGTCAAGAAGGCTCAATACGATATTGTTGACCCTAGCATGATAGCCGTGCCTGCGCAGCAACCTCAGCAGGCCTCGCAGCCGCAAGATGCTTCGACGGATAAAGTAAGTACACTCTCCTCCTTTTTACAGAGTTGTATGAAACTCTTGAGGAATCATAATGCTTTAAAGGAGTTGCAAAAAGTTCTTTCTGTCACAGACCCTCAGAGAAGAGTTGATCAGGAGAAAACTGTTAATCGTGTCCGACAAACGGGCAGGGAAATGAGATTGAATGTTCAGATAAGGGAGTATGATATGAATGACGTCATCTTAGATCTCGGATCAGAAGTTAATGTCCTCACCAAGAAGACCTGGGAACAAATGGCAAAATCGACCCTGGCCTGGTCCCCTATACAATTGAGGTTAGCTAATCAGCAAAGGATTGTGCCCTTAGGGAGACTCCTTAGTATTCCAATAGATCTTGATGGGGTCAGTACTCTGGCGGATTTTGAAGTTATTGAGATCATTGATGACAGTAATCCTTATCCAGCCCTGTTGGGAATTGAGTGGGCCATGGTAAACGCTGCAATCATCAACCTTAAGAAGAGACAGATGACCTTCGAAGGAAATGGTCTGCGCATTATCATACCCCTAAACCCGTCCCAAGGAGAGAGATATCTAGAACCACTCAGAGACGAAGATCAAGATGTTCTGGAGCAAATTTATAATATCACTGCGCAGGAAGAATATTATATTGAACCTACTCCCGAAGGTATTATGGATTGGCAGTGTGACAGTTCTTGCATGACGGATTCAGATGATGGTTTAGAGAACTAGCAGAACCGACTATATGAGCTCAATGGCCATAGATGCGCCAGAATTACCAAGTTCCTCAGATGGCTTACTACGTAGCCAAGTACCCTAACTGCTTCTGAGGGTTCGACAGATCCACTAGAGTCCATTATGCCATTACCTACCGAGTTGCTGGCACCCCAGAAGGTGGAAAATCAGGATTTAGCACTAGGAGTCACCACAGCTAGCAGATGGACTGCTCATACGAAGTACCTTTTTAGCTGGGAAGCTTGTGAGGCAGCCCCCCACCTGTGATTTATGGCTCCACCCCAGATGATGCGCAATAGGTTCAATAGGCAGAGTTGGCTGCTGGACCGCTTTGAGCATTCTTCTATGGCAGGGACACTTGTGCCTCGAATAGATTGGGACCCTAGGGGTCGTCATACCCAGGCACTTGTGGCAGAAACCCAATACAAGGAGATCAGGCCTCGGTGCGCTACTATGTCCCAGGCTAACGAAGTCACCTAGGCCCGCCCGCGCTGGCTGATAAAAACCACTGCAGGAACGATGCTCACTCTTTGGTTGTGGAACTTGTCTCGATATGCTGAAGGTAATTACCCTGATGGAGGTCCTTATCATGACACAACTGTGGTACTGGTTGTGGCGCAGGATAAAATCCGACCGTTGGCCCACAGCCGATTTGACGGCGCCGGTACTTTAATTGCCTGTCCTTCCGATATCCGTCAAAATTTAGTGCCGTGGGATTGGAATCTCTGTCAGATTTGGCACCTTCCATGCACATTTATGACCAAAAGGATCGATAGCTTGCATAAGAAGAACCCTAGGCATCGGAATTTCCCATTATGCAGTTTCACAATTGAACCTATGTCCGCTGATCAGGAACTTCAAGACTTACTGAGCAAATTTGAACAAACAGGTCTGAGGAACATTGTCCACCCCCCACCTGCGCCTGCAGCACGTGAGGCAACCCTACCAGGACCGATTCCTCCAATGCAAACACGGTCTGCTAGGAAAAAGTTTAAGCCTGAAGTTCGTTCTAAGCGGAACGAAGACCGATACAAGCGCTCTGGGCAAACATCACAGGATTCCGGAATGGATCCACTTGGTTCAGTAGAAATTCCAAGTGGCGGGGAGGAGCCTATGGCACCACGATGACCACCATATGTACTGCCCCTTCGACCAGGAGTCAAACCTCCTCGACAGCGCAAGCAGTTCACAATAGGTACTCCTTTATTACCAACGGGTGTACAGCTAGTTGGGTCCATGACAGGGAATATCGACCGGCTTAAGTATTCCGACCATGATACAAGTGACAGTAGCAAGTTTCCGCAGTTTAGACCAGAAACAAACTTTCAATATGTCAAGTATGACAAGGAAACGTTGGTAGAATTCAAACGGTGGGCTGCCGGCTTGGATCACGCTAGTCTACTGAAGATGCTTGACATTCCCCACTTCGGTCGCGGCCCACAGGTGACCATAGTGGTCAAGCAGCTGTTGGTTTTAGTCCATGATGGAACCTTATGGATAGGCGACAAGAAAATCCCTATCAATGGCGAGCTCATTCAGAGGATCACTAGTTTACCCAGAGCAGGGCCTAACCCGGCAACCGAGTTCCCATCAAAGCATGAGGATACAAAGCTCGCATAGACCATGAAGGAATGTTTCGGACTGACAAAGGGGAAACGTGGGTATCACACTTCTGCGATTCAGGAAAACCACATCCATTTTACAGCAGAACTCCTAGCTTGCAAAGTTATGCAGAAGTGCAGGCCAACTGAAGTACCTGTCCCAGTTATCAGAATTGCTATGAACTGCGCCGGGGGTTACATCTACAACTGTGCAGACTACATTGCACATGAATTCTTGGAAGACATTCAAGATGCGCAAGATAAAGGTAGGCCCTTCCATTACTCATGGTTACTTGTCCTTATTGCATTGATAGGGTGGCGAGAGCCCCTGGAGTTGCAGTTCCCTAATGTTTCGGAGAACACAACTGGCGCAGCCAGGTATGCCTCGCTATGGGTTTCCTAGGACAAGAAACACCAGGAGATGACAAATTATGTGTTTTATTTCTATATGATGGATATCCAGTTTCAGATGGCCAAAACTCCACGGCTCAGTCAGAAGTTATTCTCCCACTATCATGGCGCAGCTACTTTCAGTGCCGACATACATCATACCTTCATCCAGGCTCGCGCAGATGAACAACATCAATGGTTCAAGTTACCATATGTAGTCATCGAAGGTGATATTCGCGCAATAGTTCAACAATGGTGGGTTGAATGGTTGAAATATGTAGGCAAGATGCCTCACATCCCCATCCCCATAGTTACCAATGTGGGTGGCGGGCCTAGCAACACACCACAGCAAGTTCCCCTGGAAGACATCGAAGAACAGACTGAGTCGTAGCAGAATGACAGCAACCACGGCGATGAGATGGATACTGATGAATACGAAGGGAAAGATTCAGTCGAGCCTACTCCAGAACCTAACAGGTAGGATAAGCGCAAGTCACCAGAAGTCGAGGAAGTGGACAGGCCGCGCTCCCAAAAGAAAGCGAAGGCATCGAAGGAAAAGAACATTGATGACACTACTGGCCTAACAAGTGAGGAACTCGAGGATGCTCTGTCAAAGTCCACTGAAGTCCTTACAAAAAAATGGTCCGAGTTCGCAGCTGCACAGTTGCAGGCCATCACTGGTGGCATATCGAAGCTGAAGGATTTAGCAGCACAATCAGTGACCAGCACTGTAGCCAGCAGTACTCTGGTAAGTGTGTAGCTTGACATAAGGCAATGGCCAGCCCGAGAGCACAAGGGCCAAATATCCGCGGCTGCCCTTATCACAACTGATGTAGCATCTCGCGCAGTGATGACCATGACAGTAGGAATTGACTACACCAAGATGTCCATGGTAGAACTGTATCTTTTCCAGTCCACTATCGCAAAGGAAATTCAAGCCCGCGACAAATTTTCCCAACTCCAGTTGGACGACACCAGGAAGTAGAAAGAGGAACTCACAGCACAAATGGAAGCAGCAGAGCAGCGAAAGAGGGACGCAGAACGTAAGCGGATTACATTGGTTCGAGTATTGGATGAAGCATGTCGAAGTCTCCCTGACTTCGACATGCAACTGCTGGAAGAACCAGAGCAAAGATTGGTTAGGTTGAAAGACTATGTGCAGTAGTCCCGTAGTGAAATGGAGAAGCTCAAAGTAGAGCATGAGACCCAGATCGTGGAGCTTCAACTCCGCATCCACCCAGAAAGTCCACCTGCGGTCAAAGAACAACGCCACGCAGACATTCAAGCATCTGTAGCAAAACTTTCAGACATTGTGGGCAGCACATCAAAGCTGTTAGAAGATAGTGTGGAGACTTGGGCTACCCTACAGGAACATCCAAGAATTGGGCAACTGCAAGAAACCATTCGGCAGAAACAGGCAGAATTGGACGCAGTAAAAGTAGCAATTAAGAGTCTACCACCCATGGAGAAAATGATCAAAGTAAAGCGCAGCAACGAACTCCAGTAGGAAATCGAATTATGTAGGACAATCGTAGTAGACGTGCAAAATGTTATGCAGCCACTTCTTAGCGAAGCACTTCTGTGGACACCCAACTTAAAGTCCTAACAGAATATGATGCCTTTGCACAGCAAAGGGCTACTGAAACAACAGCCGAGGTACTACAGGAATTGGTGGAAAAGGAACAGGCCGCTGACAGAATCATCTGTGACCTCAACAAGCAGTATTCTACCCTTGCTGATAAAGTACATCTGCCAGAAGAACCGCAGAGTGTCCTGGGACGGGCCACTGGTGAGTCTTAGGGGCCTGTTGGGGCACACACCCCAATGGTCCTTAAGGAAAATATCTTCGCGGGCCAAAAGAGTTTGTAAGCGGAGGTTGACTTAAAATAGTCTTAGGGGTGTCGGGGGTTGAGTCAAAGTCCTCTATTGTAATAAACCCATGGTTTAAGACCAGGGTTTAGGGTTTTGGGTGCCCATGTTTTGAAGCCATGGTTTTGTAATAGCGCGATGTATAAATAGGCATTTTTGTAAATAAGAAAAGTTAGGCTTTTTGATGTAAAGAAGGTTAAGGTGAAGCTAAGACTGTTGTGTAAAGAAAGGTTAAGTCCCAGCTGTGTGCGTGGATGACCTCTGTAGCTGTGTGCGCAGAGGGTTTTGTAAGAAGTTAAGGGAAATCTGCAGTTGAGTGCGCAGAGGCTTGCTGCTGTGTGCGCGGCTTAAGAGACTAAAGAGATCTGCAGCTGAGTGTGCATATCAGAACTGTGATTTTGAAGGAAGTTGAAATAAAACACAGTTCTATGGACGTAGCCCCTACACTGGGGGTGAACCACATTATATCTGGTGTTGTGGTTCTTGTGTTGTTTCTATTTCTGTTTGTTTTCACGCATTAATAACTGTATAAATCTGATAAGTACGATCACTGTTAATAAATAGCTTCGCTGTGAATTCCCTATAGTGGGTTGAGCAAGTCATTGTATGTTTATTTATCTGCGAATTTATCTAGATATAAATTTCGGAGCTCTGTGTTTTATAAGTTGTTAAAGGACAAGGTACAGTAATCTCCCTCTCTGCTTGCAGAAACCTGATTATGCGGCACCCCATAGCTGTTTCGGGTGAGACTACAACCTGTTCGCAGGTTGTTGCCGAAAGGGCCAACACTGTGGGTCTTTTGTTGGTGCAATGCAAAAGGATCAAACCCGGGTCTGCCCTACTTCCCAACACAAAGCTCATAATCTATATCTCATTTCTAAAAGGTCTCATTAAGCATTCTAGATCTAGTTCAGGGAAATCGTCTGTTTTGCATGGCAATTTAAAGAAAATCCATAGGTTCCATGCATTAGATTTCTGTTTCTATTTTAAAAATATTAAATCCAGAAATTAGTGCATATCTCATTGTATGCCAAAACAGCAAGCCAATATCCCAAGGAAAGCGTGCTTTCCTTGGTTCCTTTTTCACCGTTTTAGCTAGTTTTAACTTAGTTTTGTTTGGTTTAAAGTAGGCTGACCAAAATGTACTTTCAAAGTGCTTTTGGGCATATTTAATTCTAACATTCTCACTGTATTTTAGTAGGAATAACAGAAATAAGAGAAGCTTCTGTTCGAAAGTGGCTTTGGGATCGTTCCAATCCCCCCAGGGGGCCCCTTTGATTGTAAATTTTAAATTTTGGGAAAGTTGTAAGATATTGGTTTCATCTTATATAATAACCAAGAGGATTTAGATAATTTTACTAATATTTTAATAGCATATAATTAAATTTTTCTCCGAATAGGCTCTTTCGAGCCCATTCCCCATCACCCTGGGGGGATTCGCGCCTTTTTTGTTATTTTTTGCATTGTCTTATTTCTGTTCATTTTAGATTAGTTTCATTCATGCAGAAAAAAATTATTTGATTAATTTATCATATATTCCACATTTTGGGTATCAAAGTAACTTGAATACTTACCCCACGACTTCCCAATTGACCCGCAAGGGGAAAGAGATGCGTGGTAGGAATAATTAGAAAACTTGTGATTTGTTTCTGCTTGCTACTTATCATTAATTTCTGTAATTAATTGTTCTAAAATCAACCCTCTCCTTGATTCCCCGATTGAGGTCCACATGGACCGAAAGACGTTGCTGGAGGGTTTTTCTTTCTAAGAAAACACATCCTTTAAAACTCACTAAAATTGACAAGACTCCAGTGTGTATACTCTGTACTTGGATGCGGTTCATCCGATCAGTCAATCTGCATCAAAAGCAATGCGAGTGAATAGTTTAATTAGTCTCCACCTTCCCCAATTAACCACCATCAGGCGAAAATCCAACGCCTCGATCAAACCGTAAGTGGTGGCAAAATACCCAAAGGAAGGAGGAACTCCTAAAAAAGTGACCTTGAGGCGCTGATCTCTATTACACCTTCAGGTGCATTATGAAAAACAGTATCAGAGACTCCATTTAGACCACATATTCCTTGCGGGTAGCCATGAAGGTTTAGTTTTGGACATACTCGAAGTACTCTCGGGTATATCTAGAGTCCCCCCCTCACCTAATTTTAATCAACTCATATTTCACATTAACTTAAAATGTACCAAGAGGCAATCGCAAAACATTCAATCCAAGCACATGCAAGTACATTGATTATTTTATGACTCCATTTTAAGGCATTGGCTATTTTATTTCTATATATATATATATATATATATATATATTGTGTCTCAGCATCGTGCTTTCGTGTGCTCATTTTTTATCTTGTCATATATGGTTGTTTATGGTTAAATTTCAAACTCCTAAGTAATTCATTCAGTTTAACATCACCATACTAAATAATTTTGCCATAGTAACTTAATAGGGTCTACCCCCCTTGGCTTCGTTAGGAGTTGAGCCTAAATGGATGAGTCAAGGACAAGGTGACAGCCTTGACTCGAGACTTGCCCCCAAGGACATAATGAGTGGCTTGAAGATTTCTGCCACGTCCCGCCCAGGTGTGTGAAAGGCAGCAATAGGTAGACCCTATTAAGTTAGTAAGGAAAATTACTTTAGTATGATGATGTTAAATTGAGATAGTTTCTTAGGTGTTTTGAAATTAACCATAAATAACCATAGATGACAAGATGAAAAATAAGCACAATAAATCATAATGCTAAAGCATAATGCTGAGACACAGTATATATATATATCAAAAGATTTAAACACAGAACCAATGCCTTAAAAATGGAGTCATAAAATAATCAAAGTACTTGCATGTGCTTGGAGTGAATGTTTTTCAATTGCCTCTTGGTACATTTTAAGTTAATATGGAATATGAGTGGATTAAATTAGGCAAGGGGGGACTCCAAATATACTTGAGGGGTACTTGGAGTATGTCCAAAAATACACCTTCACGGCTACCCGCAAGAACACGGTGTTTTTTCCCTTAGACTTGGTCTCTTAGACTTTATTTGTCAATCCGATCAGCCCAGGGTGTTTTTTCCCTTGGTTATTATTGGTTGTTGAATAAACGACTGATAATTTCTGAGTTTTTCACTCAATACCTCCAAAGTTGGGGTGGTCGGATAGGCATTTAGGCCTATTGAGGTTATTAGAGTCTATGTGTCAATGTATACATGCTAGCCATCATGGTCGTGTCATATGAACATGTCTAAGTCCCCCTAGGTTTTTATTTTTTTATAAAATTTTTAAAGTTTTTTAAATTTTAATTTTTCCACAAAACTTATGCTATTTTTTAATAGTCTAATTGGAAAAATTGATTTTGTAATAAAAGTGGGCCAAATAATCATTTTCAGTCATGGGAGTGCTCATTTTCAAGCTAAGAGCATCATGTAAACCCATAGACCCACTTTTTCTAAGTTTTGAGCGATTTGTCCATCACTCGGGTAAAAAATCCCTAAAAATCAAATATTGATTATTTAATGATAAATTAATTAAATAATGGAGAAAACCCCAAATCCTAAATCATTGGGATTTGCTCTGATTTGATTGAAAGCAGTCTCATCGGCTTGGGATTGACTGGATCTGACAATTCCTTGATTGAAGGAGGTGATTTGGGCTGATCTAAGAGTACATTAATGCATGCAATCTTGGGAATTGCGCCCTCCCTCTCTCCTCCACACGTGTGGGCTCATCTGGATGAGTTTTGGTGGATGCTTCAGTCAGTAGGTTGAGGGGTCAGTCAGATCAACTCTCTGATTGATAGTTACACTCAGTGAGACTTAGATAGACACATATTAGGCCCAGATTTACTCCACATGCAGCTACAGCCTCTCTCTCCTTGGGATTTGCGCCTCCCTAGGCTAGATCTCCCGTTTTTGCTCTAAATTAAGCACATATTACCTCTTCCAAGCTAGTTAGAATTGGGATTGAGGTGCTGTTACTATTGTACTGTTGTTATTGTTCATTTGAAATAAAGAGAAGCTTTGGAGGCAAGACGGTGTCGTGTTATTGTGTGTGTGAATGAGCATTGCTATGTTTTACTGAGCTAACCTGTACCTATGTTCATAATTTGCTGATTGTTTGTGGATTCATTGCAAAATATTGATAATAAGTTTATTATGATCTTGATAGGAAAGGAGTTTGTTAATAAGTTTATTGTCCATCTCTTTCTTTTTGATGCATGTTTAGAGATCTAGATTCAACATGTTTTATAAGTTTATATGCATGCTATTCTGAAATCTCTGTTTATGTATTAACCGAATCTCATAAGCATTTTGGCGAGTCTTTGGATTTAGTTGCAGGTTCCTAGCTTGGAGAGGGTGCTGATCTAGCTTTCTTCCTCACTTTCTCCAAAACTTGCTCAAAGGCATAGTCCCTTGACATTCCATTGGAAAGCTCCACGGTTGATCTTCAAGGCTTCCAACACTCTTTCTCTCTATTGCTCCTTATAAAAATCCAAATCTTACCTGGTTACTTTGGTTACAAGCTTTGTTATCATTTAGATATGTCATATTAAAGTAAAAATTACATAGATCTATTATTTCAAAGCTCATAATCTATATCTCATTTCTAAAAGGTCTCATTAAGCATTCTAGATCTAGTTCAGGGAAATCGCCCGTTTTGCATGGTAATTTAAAGAAAATACATAGGTTGCATGCGTTAGATTTCTGTTTCTGTTTTAAAAATATTAAATCCAGAAATAAGTGCATATATCATTGTCTTCCCAAACAGAAATCCAAGATCCCAAGGAAATCTTGCTTTCCTTGGTTCCTTTTTCACCGTTTTAGCTAGTTTTAACTTAGTTTTGTTTGGTTTAAAGTAGGAAGATCGAAAGGTAATTTAAAAGTGATTTTGGGAATATTTCATTCTAACATGATTGCTGTCTTTTATCAGGCATAACAGAAAGAAGAGAAGCTACTGTTTGAAAGTGGCTTTGGGATCGTTCAAATCCCCCCAGGGGCTCCCCTTTGACTGTAAATTTTAAAATTTGGGAAAGTTGTAAGATATTGGTTTCATCCTATATAAGAACCAAGAGGATTCATATAATTTTACTGATATTTTAACACAATATAATAAATTTTTTCTCTGAATAGGCTCTTTCGTGCCCATTCCCCATTCCCCCTGGGGGGATTCACACCTTTTTTGTTATTTTTTGCATTTTCTAATTTCTATTCACTTTAGATTAGTTTCATTCATGTAGAACAACATGATTTGATTAATTTATCATATATTCCACATTTCGGTATCAAAGTAACTTGAATACTTACTCCACGACTTCTCGAGTGACCTGCAAGGGGAAAGAGATGCGTGGTAGGAATAATTAGAAAACTTGTGATTTGTTTCTACTTGCTGCTTATCATTAATTTCTGTAAGTAATTTTTCTAAAATCAACTCCCTACTTGATTCCCCGATTGAGGTCCACTTGGACTGAAAGAGGTTCTTGGAGGGTTTTTCTTTCTAAGAAAACACATCCTTTAAACCTCACTAAAATTGACAAGACTCCAGTGTGTATGATCTGTACTTGGATGTGGTTTTTTTGATCAATTAATCTGCATCAAAATCAATGTGAGTGACTAGTTTAATTAGTCTTCACCTTCCCCAATCAACCACCATCAGGCGAAAATCCAACGCCTCGATCAAACCGTAAGCGATGGAAAAATACCCAAAGGAAGTGGGAACTCCATAAAAGTGACCTCGAGGTGCCGATCTATGTTACACCTTTTGGTGCATTATGAACAATAGTCTCATAGAATCTAATCATCCCACATATTCCTTGCGGGTAGCCATGAAGGTTTAGTTTTGGACATCCTCCAAATACTCTCGGGTATATATGGAGTCCCCCCTTTGCCTAATTTTAATCAACTCATATTTCATATTAACTTAAAATGTACCAAGAGGCAATCACAAAATTTTCACTCCAAGCACATGCAAGTACATTGATTATTTTATGACTCCATTTGAAGGCACTAGCTATTTTCTTTCTATATATATATATTGTGTCTCAGCATCGTGCTTTCGTGTGCTCATTTTTTATCTTGTCATCTATGGTTGTTTATGGTTAAATTTCAAACTCCTAAGTAATTCATTCAATTTAACATCACCATACTAAATAATTTTTCCTAGTAACTTAATAGGGTCTACCCCCCTTGGTTTCATTCGGAGTTGAGCCTAAACGGAGGAGTCAAGAATAAGGTGACAACCTTGACTCGAGACTTGCCCCTAAGAACACACTAAGTGGCTTGAATATTTCTGCCGCGTTGCCCCCAGGTGTGTGAAAGGAGGAAACACTTCGCAGGTCTCTCCTGGTCTCTCCACTATCCTTATGATCTTATGATGTTCAACGACCATACGATGAGCTCCTTCCCTCACACATCAAGGGGTAATCTGTTAACAGAAAAAATTGTTAACTCAGCTCTACATGGCCTAGAATTCATACATACATCATATTTCCACCATATTTCTCTTACGTTTGACCTTCACAATTGTATTTCCAACAAAAAAGGTCCAAAACATGGTTATTTACTATGGTTTACCCTCATTCTCTTCCAAGAAGGGTTAAAAAACCCTAAAAAAGGGTCAAAACCCCTAAAAAGGGTTCCAAAACCCTAAAAAAGAGATAAGATAAAAAAACCACAGCAAAATATTTCCACCATATTTCCCTTACTTTTGACCTTCACAATTGTATTTCCAACAATAAAGGTCCAAAACATGGTTATTTACTATGGTTTACCCTCATTCTCTTCCAAGAAGGGTTAAAAAACCCTAAAAAAGGGTCAAAACCCCTAAAAAATGGTCAAAAACCCTAAAAATGGTTCCAAAACCCTAAAAAAGAGATAAGATAAAAAAAACCATAGCAAAATACCATGGGTTAAACTTGGGTCGAAAATCCCTAAAACTTTACTATAAATACATTGTGAAGGTCTCCCCAAAAATAGTTTTCATAACCTTTTGCCATTGTGAGTGCGTTGGGACACCTTTAGCTCTCAGGTAATCACACACCTCTTTTCCACCACCCCATTTCCATACCATTCCCACTTAGTACGTTGAGACACCCTCCGTACCCACTTGGAGAACCAGCCTGTGGAGAGGCGGATCACTTCCGAGATGACCACGGTGGCCCACTTTCAAGAAAAAAAGGTATAATATTTAGTTTTTTTGCATTTTGTTCTAGTGTAGCCCTCGTATATATTTGTTTCATTTTACTAATCTTGTTTGTTGTCTTAATTTTTTCATGAACTCTACCTTATAGTCTCATTGATGTAAGGATGGTGCTTTTGCACGTAACAAGGGAGAAATACCTGTTACAATAACCATTAAAATTATAACATCCACTATGAGCATTGATCTTCTTTGATGCCGATAGTTAGATATTCATCATCACCATACTCCATCATGGGAAACCACCTATGGGTAGGTCTGATGTGGCAGGTCCACATAATGCCTTACTCCCATGTGGCTCTTCTACATCACTCATCCATGTGTCATGGATGGGGTCCACTTATAATTTTCCAAAATTTTAAAATTTTGAACTTGTGTGAAATTTTAATTTGGGAATAAGGGATTATTACGAAATTAAATTTTCCCTTATCCATCATTTAATAGAACATGACTTTCACATAAATATTTCTTCTGCAACTCATATTTTTTTCTTATAACGATAAATTCCTGACCCATACAAGTCGAGTATTGCAACATGAAGCTCTAATACTTCTCTGTAACGTCCCATCCCTCAATTAAGTTAGTGGAAGGAGACATTACACTAAATTGAGGCCTCTAGATTTCACCCATAACCATAATTATGAATTCATAACAATAAAAACATGTGTGCATATGCATAATGAAAATACATAGCAAAAATAACTTGATCCACACACACATAATATGCATTTACCAGCACAATCATTACATGCATCAATAAAAACATTGCAGATTCAAGACAAGAGAATACTTATCTTTAAACAAAAAAGATTAAGATCACATGGTTGTGCAAGATCGATTTTCCACCAAACCATAGGCACTTTGTGTAGAATGTACTCTTTTTGCTGAGAGGACATCCCCAAGCTGATCTATGAGGCCACCAGGGTGAAGGAAACACATATAAGCTTCTCTCACTCATCCTACAACTCGTTCTTCTCACTATGCTTAGTCAAAATCTCATCCATCTCTTTACATGGATCTCACTAGGCCATCACAACCATGACACTCCTTCTAATTTCCCCACACAACACAAGCAAGGAATTTCCCTTCATTGATCCATAGTTTCCTTAGGAAATTCAACTCTTATAGTTCTTACCAGTGTGTGCAGTAAGAGTCCAACTTGTTGTATGCTATTGGAGAATCTCCTGCAACATTAATTCATGGCTTCTCAAGCATCCAAAAGTAGCAAAAATCAATGGGTAAGGGTTAATAACTTTCCCAACCTCTATACTATAATATCCATGATCTAATATCAGATCAAAATACTAAATCTGCTGCTGATATAATTAAAATGTGAAATTAAAACTTTACAATAAAACCAGTCACTTCTTTATGCAGGGAACAATATAGGCAGTACTGGAAAAACTGTGAATGGTAGTGGGATAATGGAAGAGACCAAGACAAAAATTTGGACAGAGAGAGTTATTTCCCTAAGCACCTAGCCATTGGTTCCTTTTAGGTTTCAAAATCAGCTCCGCTGAAGTATACTCCCATGCTTATGGGTGTCCCAATTGGTGAAAACTAGGATTGAACAATCACCTCCAATCAACCAAGTTTTATGGAATGCTCAGATGATGCACTAGTCATGTATTAGGCAAAATATATCATTTTTATAGGTTTGGAACCGATCTAAAACAATTCGAGGCAGTTTGGGGTGGTTTGTGCAAAAACTAGTAATTTGGCCTAGGAAAAACCCCCGCATAAAAGGCCACTCAAACATAGTATGACTTCAATGAATTATAAATATGCAAGTTGGTATGGGTAGAGGGGTGAATAAAAAACCTACAGAAACTTGTATAGTATCATTTGAATTGATAGATATTCCATAATGCTAAAAACAATGAAACTAGTCGAAAATACCTAGTCAATGAGAAAGGGTATACAAATAGTGATAAATTTCATATCATAATTGGTTCATACATGAAAATAATGTTATATAGATATTTATATAACATATTTTATGCATCATTTAACTCAGGTCTACTTTCCATGGTCATTACATCATTTTTATTGCATAAAACTGACAAAAAGACCTATTAAATGGGCATTAGAGGACTCCTATAATGAAAATTCAGCATGATGGCTCTTTTGGACAAGATTTTTATAGTGTTACAGAGGTCAAAACATAATTTTGGAGCTTATAATCTTATAGTAATAATTTAAGGACTAATCTCCTCAAAATGTGTCCAAAACTTAACACTGGAGGCCCAGAGCTAGCACTCGACATCGACCTGAGAGCATAGGTGAAGTTTCCTTCACTGGAGCTCAAATTAAATGGATGAATAGCTACTAAAAAATCTCTAACTGGATCTTATAGATATTCTCCTTTGATCATTGTAATCTGCACTGAATATTGAAAGGGAAGAGAGGAGAGGGGAATGAAGACTTGGGGTGCATCACCCAAGGGACTAAGGCTCATCACTCACTATGGGATCTTAGCTTCACTCAATACCAAAATTTTCATCAACCAAACTGAATAATGGAGTTGTAAATATCCTTAAGTAGACCTTGGGTGACTTGTTAAACAAGTCCTTCACATGTTGAGCAAGTTGCCACTTGCTGAACCCGAACCCTAATCCAATGGTGCACCCTCCTTGAGGAAAATAGCAAGTATGAGTCATGGAGATGTTTCCCTGTTTGTATAAATCAAACCAAAGTGAAAATTCTCCTTCCTTGAGAAAATAGAAAGTATGAATTTTAGGTAATGTTTCCATGTTTTTATCCTTCAGTCCAAAATAGAAACTATTCTCTCATTGACTAAATTTTCCTGCTTTATGTTTGGCATCTTTTCCTGTACTTTCCTTCCTTGAAAACTGATTGATTTTCCTTGATTTTGACAATTTCCATCTTTTTTTGATAGATTGATTTTGCTAGTATTTTGGACAGTTACTATTTTTCATCCTAGTCAAGTTGGCTTTCCTAATGTGCCCTTCTGACATGGAACTCATTTCCACATGTCATTATTTTCCACATTAATTAAATGATTACATAAAATAATTAAAATTATAAATTATCCTAATACATGCCTCCATAGTTTTTAATAACCAAAATTCCCTAGGTAATTTAATTAATTCAATTTTTAACCCCTAGGTGCTTGACACAGTCAACACTTAATGTCCTTCCAGGAAGGTACATTACATATACTCACCTACAACCATCTATTTTCCCTTCCAAATCCATATCTATATTGCCTCAAAATTTAATTTCTAGGTTCAATACTGTCTCGTAATAGACATGAACAACAATAGGAAAACTCTACCTTGTGTATAAACATGGAAAAGAGACTGATAGATTGAGTGTTGATTCCAAGGGAAATTAAATAAGGGTGAAAAGACAATTGACATAGCTTCTGACCATAAAATAAAAGGGTTACTGATAGATGACATAATTGTCACAACCCCCACAATACAAATTTTGTCCATTAATTTTTTTTTATTTCCACTCTAGATATTCTTGCCATTATTTCAATGAAAGAATCACCCCTATAGATCTCCCACTAAAACCATGTTTATTACAAACCCAAGGATCAAGCTAAACCCTAAGCAACAAAGGTTTCCCCCTGAAGCCAAATATTGCACTGATACCAACTGGAAGTTCTGAACCTATTCAAGTGTAACAAGTCATACAATTCTTAAGAAAAACATAAAGCAAACAATGGAATTCACACATAGTACACACAAATTTACCCTCGAAACCTTGAAGGGAAAAAATAGATTAACTCAGAGCTTTAGTACGCTTTTTTTTTCTCTTTTCATTGTATTAATTCAATCGTTTACAATACAATATATATGCACTCACCAATATCTGAAACCCTAAATCCCAAACCTAAATTGGTAAAAAACCATTGGACAAAAAATAGGGCAAAAACAACCTGAAACCCCTTGATTCGGGGGCCATCCCCTGAACCCCCTCTAGATGGTGTGTAGTCATTCAAAGAATATAACAAATACTCAATGGTAAACACCCAAAGACAAAATCTATTTAAGAGCTACTAGGGGTAATATTTTGGGAGGAAGGATGCTGTAATAAGGATAGTTATGCTTTAGGAATAATGAGAGGATCTTTTGGAAAAAAAAATGGTGATCAAAGGATTGGGAAGTGAAGTGTTAGATTTTTAACATTTAAGCTATATGATCTTAGGATCTTATCTGAGATAATAGAAAGAACAACAATCAAACATAAGAGACAATGAACAAAAATATTTTCCTCGGGGAAACCATAAAGGATAAAACCCTGCAACTTCCTCAGAGATAGAATCAACACTAAAAGTAAAACCAAAAGACAATAAGGTGAGCTCCCGACAACAGTAGTCTCTCTCTCTCTCTTGTCCCAACTTATTCTCTCTCTCTCTCAGTTATGTGCTACAACTAAGTGTGAGTGAATGAATATGAATTGTGTGTTAAATAGAGAGGCTCCCTCTCTATTTATACTAATTCCCAACTTGAAAATAACTGACTAGGGCCGACTTCTCTAGGAGAGTCTAATAACCCTAGGGCCCCACAACTGTGGGGACTTTAACCCTTGATCAATAAGGAGGGTTATACCCTATGACTTTACATGAATTGTTTACATTATTGAATCTCCCGATCAGAACATCAGGGCATGACATGACTCAATTACATTACAGATACTTCCTGGAATAAAAATTGGGGTACAATACATAAGATATATAAGTGAATACATTTCGAAGTTACAAATACATCAACACTCCCTCTTAATTGGGAAGGTATTCTCTCGACACAATTTAATCAGAACAAGTCTTCTTCTCTGTATCATCTGGATCATCATCAAGTCATCTTCATCTTCAAGTCATCTTCATCGTCAAGTCATATTCATCAAGTCTGGATCATCATTGGATCATCATGAAGTTTGGATCATCATTGGATCATCATCAAATTCTGGATCACCATTGGATAATCATCAAAGCTAGATCATCACTGGATCATCATAAACATTACTGCTTCTGCTATTTGGACCAACTGGTGCAATCTCTTAATTCTTCTCATCATAGGAAGTTATACAGAGCTAGCCCTTTTTCATGATGGTTGTAGGCCTAACCTCCATGTAGGTCTTTATCAACAAAGCCAACCCTTTTTCATGCTGGATGTACTGCCTTGCTTTGCAAGGACTTCCCCTACAGATCCAATCCTTTTTCATACTGGATGTAGCACCTTTCCTCTTGCAAGGATTTCCCCTACAAAGCTATCCCTTTTTCATGTTGGATGCATCACTCAGCACTTACATCTGACCATGGGAGGAACCAATCCTACCACCATGCCAGAAAGGCACAACACTTATATCTGACCATGGTAGGCCTTTCCTACCACCATGTAAGAAAGGATCAGCACTTACATATAACCATGGGAGGCCCCGCCTACCACCATGTCAGAAAGGCTCAACACTTACATCCGACCATGGGAGGCCTGATCTGCCACCATGTTAGAAGGGCTCACGGGCTCATCACTTCCACTTGGAAGGAATATCGATCTGATGAACACCAAGCTTCTGTCTGAAGTACTCAAACTTCACTCTGGCTAATGGATTGGTCAACACATTAGCTATCTGCTTGTCCGTCATAACATACTGGAGCTTCACTGCTCCCCTCTGCACCATATCCATGATATAGTGGTATTTTATCTCGATATGTTTTGACTTGTCATGGAACATGGGATTCTCCGACAACTTCACACAACTCTGGTTGTCACAATATATATAAGTAGCATCTAACTGGAGATCAAACAAATCAGACAGTAGCTTCCTCAGCCATAATGCCTCACAACTAGTCGAACAAGCTGCAACATACTCTGCTTCGGCTATACTCAATGCCACGCAAGATTGCTTCCTGCTAAACCAAGAGATCACACCTGATCCATACTAAAGCAACACCCATAAGTGCTCTTCCTATCAATGGCACTTCCTGCCCAATCTGAATCCACATAACCTTCCAGTTTAATCTTTTGATTCACCTCATACTTGAGCCCATACTCAGCTGTACCCTTCAGGTACCTCAGAATATGCTTTGTAGCAATCAGGTGAACATGTCTAGGATCTATCAAGTACTAGCTCAATGTGTTCACAATAGAGAAAATATCTGGTCTCATGTTTGTCAGGTGCATCAAGGACCCAATCATCTGACGATACATCATAGCATCAACCGACTCTAATGAAGAATCACTCAATAGCTTCAGGTTCGATGCCATAGGTGTGGTCATGGCCTTGTAGTCCATCATCTCGAACCTCTTCAGGATCTCTACTACATACTTCCCTTGTCACAGGGAGATTCCATCTGCATTCTGTCACACTTCCATGCCTAGAAAGTAATGCATCATACCTAAGTCCTTCATTTCGAACTTGATATCAAGCTTCCTCTTTGTATCAGCAATCAACCCATACTCACCTGTTACAAACATGCCATCTACATATACTAGGAGTATCAATGGGTTCCCTTCTTCAACCTTGTAGTAAATGTTGGAATCCACTTTACTCTTGGTAAAGCCCAACCTGGATAGGAAGCTGTCAATTCTACCATACCATGTCCTGGGTTCCTGTTTCAAACCGTAGAGGGATTTCTTCAACTTACATACATCAGTTTCTCTATCATGTGTCTCAAAACTGAGTGGCTGCTCCACATACACTTCCTCTTCCACTGCACCATTCAAGAAAGCAGTCTTGACATCCATCTGGTGTATCTTCCATTTCATCACTACAGCTATGGCAAGTACCGATCTAATGGAAGTGTATCTGGATATAGGTGAAAATGTCTCTTCATAATCTATTCCTTCTTTCTGGGAGAATCCATGAGCCACAAATCTTTCTCTATATTTCTCTATGCTACCATTTGTAGCATGCTTGATCTTATAGATCCATTTGGAAGTCACAACAGACTTCCCCTCTGGTCTAGGGACAACATCCCAAACATCATTCTTCATGATCGACTGGTACTCCTCAATCATAGCATCCTTCCATTATTTCTTCTTTGCCACTTCTTCATAATTGGAAGGTTATTTATCAATGATGTCACATAATAGTGCTACATAAATGGAGCATGACCTGGTTCTTTTCCTTTCTCTGTGCATTTCTTCTGGAGCCCCTTATCTTTCTGCACCTTGGATAACTTCTCATACCCATGTAGGTTTCCTCTTGTGAGGATTATTCTCCTGGGGTGGATCTATAGGTTCCTGGGGTTCTTCTACTTCTCAATCTTCTTCTTGAGTTATATCATTCATAGTTGTGTCTTGAATTCTGGGTACTTCTGTTTCTTCAGGTTCTTCAGCAGGTCTCTTTTAGGATTTGTTGTAAGCAGAGTCTTCGTCAAATGTTACATCCTTCGTCAAATGTTATATTCTATAAGCCCTCGAGCTTTCACTATATCCCACGAATATACCCTTCTTCCCTGAAGGATCTAACTTTGTCCTCTTTTCTTTTGGAATGCATATGTACACTGGACAACCAAATATTCTGAGATGACTGACTTTTTGTTTCTTGCCGGAGAATACTTATTCAGGTGTTTTGTTCTTGAGTACTCTATGTGGAGTATGGTTATGTACTTACATAGCTGTTCTAGTAGCTTCTTTGCATAAATGCATGGGAAGATATTGATCACGAAGCATTTCCCTTACAACTTCCATGATCATTCTATTATTCCTTTTTGCAACCCCATTTTGTTGTGGATTATATGGAGTGTTCAACTTCCTCTTAATCCCTAAATCTCTGCATAAATCTTTGAATTCATTTGATGTGAATTCTCCACCATTGTCTAATCAAAAAGTTTTGATCTTCTTTTCTGTGTGGTTCTCGATCAAGGCTTTGAATTCCTTGAACTTGGTGAATACTTCATCTTTGTACTTTAAGAAGTATATCCATGTATTCCTAGAGAAATCATCAATGAAAGAAACATAGTATATATACCTGCTTAATGAGCTGGATGACATTGGTCCACATACATCGGAGTGAATGATTTCCAATATTCCTTTTTCCTTGCTTTCACTACTTGGGAATGTCTTCTTTCTGTTCTTTCCTTTCGCACATCCTTTGCAAACACCGTCATGTTTTGTCCGTATTTCTAGAAGACCTTAAACAACTTTTCTTGCAAGAGGTAGTGCCCTATAGTGCACATGTGCAAGCCTTCTGTGCCAAAGTTCATTTGGCTCTACTGAGTCATGGATCAAGGCTTGTTTCAGTTGGCCCTTTAGCTTTTATAATCCTCCCTCTTGCTCTCCAATCACAAGTACATCATCTATGGTTTTTCCCTTTGGCCACATAATAAATTCACCATCTACAAATGCAACCCTCATTCCTTTTGCATCCAATGCAGAGATGGAGAGGAGGTTCTTCTTTAGTCCTGGTACAAACAAGACATCCTTCATCTTTATAGACTTTCCAGAGTCTATCTTGTAGGAGGATTCACCGCTACCTTTTATTGGATATTGGCAGTCATCCCCAAGTTTCGGGCCTTGTGGGGTGACTCATGCTTTGATAGTTTCACAAATGATTCTTTGAATCCCATCATATGTTTGGAAGCCGCACTGTTTATAAGCCAATCATTGCTTGCATGTGTGATAGTTCCCGTGAGAGTGGAAATCAAAACATATTCTTCATCACTTGAAGAATCATCACTTTCTTGTCTGACTCTCTTCTTGGAAGGTTCATCATCCTCTGTAGCATGAGCATGATGTCTTCTCTTGTTCTTCTTCTTCTTCTTTTGAGAGCCACCTTTGTTTTTGGGATAGTTTCTAGAGATGTGTCCTTTCTCATCACATGTAAAGCATCTGATACTAGAAAGATATCTGTTAAATATTCTAGGGTTATCTTTTTGGCGAGAGTGCTTACCTTTGTGATGATGATACTCCATTCTTCTTTTCTTTGGAGTGTACTATGAGAGCTTGATCTTCACTTCCCATTTTTTCTTCTCGAGCTACTATTCGAGCTTCTTCTTGTGAGAATTCCTCCCACATTCTATGGAAGGTGACTAGTTTTCTTCTAGCACAAATTCCTTGAATGAAAGAGTCCCATGACCTAGGGAGACCATTCAAGGTGGTCATCACAATTTATGCATTCTCCACTTCTTCATCCGCTGCTTCAAGTTGTTCTTTGATCTCAGAGACCCTTGTAAAGTATGACTGTATGGTTTCCACATTCTGGATCTTCACATTCTTCAACTGGTTCCTCAAAGTCATCTTCCGGTTTATGTTCTTCCCTTCAAATAGCTTGGTTAGGGCATCAAACATTTCTTTAGGTGTCTTTAGGGAGGACACCTATGGTATGAGGTGATCCTTGATTGAATCAACAATAATCCTCTTAGCCATGACCAATTTATTCTTGTTTAATACCTTATCCTCATCTCCCTCTGGAACTGGAACCTCTTCAATGATGTAAGAGTCCAACTCGTTTTCTTCTAGGACCAGGGAGATCCTATACTTCCAAGCTTAGAAGTTACCAGCTGCCTCAAGCTTTTCATCAAGCTTGGTATGATGAGACATCTTTAATAGAGAACCTCAAATGGAAATGCAAAAGATTTATATCTTACCAGGTTAAGATGTTGGAACTGGATTTGGAGCTGAATTTCTGTAGAGCTGGTTTAGGAACATATTAGGGTTTGACTTTCCTGGAGTTCTATCCAACCAAAAAATTTGATCTTGATCTCTAAACTTCGATTTTGGGGAGGAGATCAATCCAGGCTTGGGATCACTCAAAAATTCCACTTCTATGGAAAGCCCTAATTTCTGGCATTAGTGTTGGCTCAAAAACTGAAAATGCTCAGAATCAGATTCTGCTTTGATAGAAAGATGCGCCTTGGAGAGGAGAGTCATCCCAGCCTCCTTTTGCTGAAAATCCATGGAGAGAGATCCAAAAATTAGGAAGCCCTAGTTTCCGTAGCTGCACAATGTCTTTTTCTTAGGTTATCTCTGATACCATGTTATATTTTTAACATTTAAGCTATATGATCTTAGGATCTTATCTGAGAGAACAAAAGGCACAACAATCAAACACAAGAGACAATGAACACAAATATTTTCCTCGGGGAAACCATAAAGGAGAAAACCCCACAAATTCCTAAGAGATAGAATCAACACCAAAAGTAAAACCTAAAGAAAGTAAGATGATCTCCCATCCAGCAGTAGTATCTGTCTCTCTTGTCCCAACTTCTTCTCTCTCTCTCTCAGTTGTGTGCTACAACTAAGTGTGAGTGAATAAATATGAAATGTGTGTTAAATAGAGAGGATCCCTCTCTATTTATACTAATTCTTGACTTGGAAATAACTTTCTAGGGATGAATTCTCTAGGAGAGTCTATTAATCCTAGGGCCCCACAACTGCGGGGAATTTAACCCTTGATCAATTAGGAAGGTTATACTCTATGACTTTACATGACTTGTTTACATTATTGAATCTCCCGATTGGAACATCGGGGCATGAAATGACTCAATTACATTACAGATACTTCCCAGAATAAACATTGGGGTACATAACATAAGATATATAAGTGAATACATTCTGAAGTTACAAATACATCAACATCTCATTATTGAGGGATAATCTTCCATTCTTTATTTGAAGTAATATGAAAAGATTCAATTGTCACCCCCATATTGGTGTTTATCAATTGGTGGAGCGTTATATCTAATTTGATTTGAGTTTCATGAGATTTGTTAATAGTAAAATGAAGAATATTTTGTGGATGTAATTTCTAGGTAGCCTAAAGAGAAACCAATAGTGAAGAGCAACAAACAAACGCTTCTCCAAATGGAATGCTACAACAAGTATTTTTCTCTCTTCCCATCCTAGCTCAAATTCTTGTGGAAATTAGAGATATATCTTTGGATACTTATTATATAATCTTCTCATATATGTCTAACAATGGAATTCACCAAACCATTAGGAATTCAAGGAAAATATTATCCTAGCTCTCTATCTTGGCTATTGATTCTCCCCTAATCGAATTGCAATTCTACATTCGTCCAATGCTCCTTTCCCGAATTTAACATATACCTACTCAAAATTTCCACTTCATTGGAAATGTTTGGTCTAGTGCATACCATGGCATACATAAAAAATCCAACTGCACTAACACAAGGAGAATGATACATCTCTTCTTCTTCTTCTCTCTTAGGACATTGTTATGTAGATAACCTTACACCTACAAGAATAGGGACTTTTAATAGTTTACATTCCTGATATTAAACTTTTATAATATTGTTTCAACATAATTTCTTGGTTCAACCAAAATTTCATTTTTGCATGATTTATTTTGATCTCCATTCCCAAGATGAAATTGGTAGCACTGACATCCTTCATGTCCACTGACATCCTTCATGTCGAACTTTGAGGATAGTTGCGATTTCACCTCCTTGATAACCTCCATGTTGTTTGCAACCAACAAACATGTCATAGACATACAACACTACATTAAAAAAACATTTTTGAGCTTGCTTGCAACAGACATAGTGATCAACTTTTCTTCTCTCAAATCCTAGTCTCAATAAGTACGTGTCAAAGTTTTGGTACCATATTCTTGTAGATTGTTTTAGACCATAAAGGGACTTCTTCAACTTGAAAACCAAGTCCTTCTTACCTTTTACTGTAAATCCTTCAGGTTTCTTCATGTAGATTTCTTCTTTCAGGTCCCTAGGAGCATTGTTTTTACATCCATTTTTTCTACCTCCAAATAAAATGTTGCAACAAGAGACAAAAAGAAATCTAATGAAAGTCAATTTTGAAACAGGGGAAAATATATCAACAAAATCAATTCCATCTACCTAAGAATAACCTTTTTCTACCTATCAAGCCTTGTACTTTTCTACTTTTCCCGTCGCGTTCAATTTTATTTTGAACACCCATTTTCTACCAACAAGTTCCCCTCCATCAAGCAATTTGACCAAATTCCAGGCCTCATTTTTCTCCAAGTCTTCCATTTCTTATACCATGTAATTATTCCAATGTTTGCACTCTTTAAATTTACTACCTCTTTAACATATATAGGTTTATCATTAATAGAAAATAAAACAAAACCAAAATGAAAATCAGGTGGATTATACCTTTCAGTTGGCCTCCTTAGAAGGTGTCACCTCTTCAAAATTGGAGTTTGTGGTTCCACGTCATCATCTAATTGAGATTTATCTTCCTTCTCATTTGAATCAAATTCTTCATCCTTTATCTCAAACTCCATTTTCTTTGGCCCTTTTTCTTGTAATTCATCTTCATTCTTGGAACTGCTCTCAATTTATCTGAAGACCACATATCGACTGTACATTATTTTCCTTCTTATAGGATTCAACAGTTTTTAACCTTTTAGTCCATCTTTATATCCAATGAAGATACATTTCTCCGTTTTATTATACAACTTGCTCCTTTTATCCTTAGGAACATGCACACAATAATTACACCTAAACACACTGAGTTGTTCTACACAAGGATTCTTACTAGACCATACCTCATGAGGAGTCTTGTCAACCAACGTCAATGTGAGTGATCGATTATTCAAATAAAATGTAGTGCTAACAACTTTAACCCATAATTCTTGTGCTAGTCTTGCACCATTGAGCGTACTCCTCACCTTCTTAATCAATGACCTGTTTATCCTTTTTGAAACTCCATTAGGTTGGGGTGTATATGGATGTGTATTTTTCCATGCTATTAATTTGGATTTATGTGAGAACGAAATGAAAGAACATATATAACATCATAAAGACAAACATTTTGCAATTAAAACAAAGATAGAATAAAACATATTCTATTAAATGGTGGAAATATAACAGAATGTAAATACAATAACTAGAATGGTGGTAGATATCTCTGAGAAGAGATGTGGCTGATACACTCATCCATTCCAACTGAATGCAAAATGAGTCCAAAAGGGCCTATTTATAATAATCATGAGGGAAAGAACCTGAAAAGTACAAAACATAACCCTGGAAGATGAACCATCATAAAGTTTGCGGCCCCAAGGTGGTTAGTTGAATAGTCAACTTTTTGGGGTCATAAATTTTGCATACGATCTCTCATTTGGGCACTCGATATCCCATTGGAAAGGTCTATATGAGCTTTACATCTTCCAACTGGGAGCAAATGTAGGTCATTAGAAACCAACTGCCCCCTAGAATCACCAGAAAACATCATTTAGGGCCTCAAAACGACCCCGAAAGTTTGGGACCCCAAAAACCGTAGAAAAATAACTAGGAAACTGCCACAATGGACAATTGTTTTGAGCCAGTGGAGTAGGCGAGTTCCCACTGATATCCATATGGATCAAATATAACACACTATTTGCAAATCTAATCAAACTTTTTAACACATATTTCACCTCCATTGTCAGTTCTCAACACTTTTATTTTCCTTGGTTTTTTTCACAAGAGCCTTGAACTCCTTGAATTTTTTAAAATACTCATATTTCATTTTTAAGAAATATAGCCACGTATTCCTCAAGAAATCATCTATAAATTATGTGTAATATAGAAACCCTCGAGTGATGGAACGAGTGCAAGACCAAACACATCACGATATATTAACTCCAGGTTCTTCATTGTCCTTGTAGCACCATAAGGGAATTTCCCTAACTCTACTTCCCATATAAACAATGATCAAGGAAATCAAAATCTAATTTGTAAGAGACATCTACAATTACACTATATATTATATTTATCTTCATAGGATGGATACAATTCATAACTAGATATCTTCCTCAACAAATTAATAGTAATTATTCATACATCACTGGTCCAAAAATACAACACAAGATACATCGGTTGCAACTACAATGTTGTTCATACAAAAAATCATATGAACCAAAAGTTAGACTAACAACAACTAACTGAACCTAACCCTTTACAAAATAGACCTTTTCATTGGCTAAGGTTCCCAAAACTATAGGACTATTGGTGGCATAGTCTCTAACTGAATTCCATGTGCAACTCTACCTATCTTCTTTGGCATGTAACTGGTTTTAATTGTCTAGATCAATGCATAGTTACTGGTACAAAAATTGGGAACCAACATGTGCATGCACATGTGGGGAAAAATCCTACACAAGAGGGGCTTGATAGAGTTCCTAGCGAGGATCACATTAGAGGTGTTGGAGTTACTAGCCAGCAAAGAGGATCATACAATGTACCTTGTGAATATAGGTACGTGGGGTTGTACTAAAGAGGATGCCACACCATATTTTTTATCCATGATGAGCCACCAGATGATATAGGTAAATTAGTGTTATGTTTTAATTAATATTGTATTGTCTTACTTAATTCAAATGAAATTTATTCTAACGTTTTCTTTAAATTGTTTAATGAAAATGTCTAATTATTGTTGTGTACTATATGTTTTGTAGATATTGGCACGTATGGAAAGGATGGGCGGTGGGCCTCCAATAGTTCAAGATGATGAATATATGGAGGAGTCTCATTTTATTGTGTTTCATAGACCCTTCCTACAACAGAGACCATATGCTAGGTTTCTAGAGTATGTGGTAGACAACTTGTCTGTATTGTTGGTTCGACAAGGAGTCTAGTCTATACGGGTGCATTAGATCATGTGATACCTGTATTAGGTAGAGTTATGGAGGATGGTTTCTTGTGATATGAGCCATTAGATGCAGTATATCATCGATACATCCATTCTTCTAGCTGTTAGGAGGGATGAAGATTCTACATTTGAGGTTGGTGATTTTCCTCCTTCACCTCCTTCCCCATCTCCTTCTCATCCTCGAGATTACAGAGCCTCAAGATATCATCTACCTCCTCCACCTCCTCCTCACCATGATGACCAACCATTATTTAATCCTCCATAGCTAACTGACCCACCACCATATCTGACTCATCGATAGGTTAACCGACTAACCTCTCCTCCTCATGACTAACCCAACCATCCACCATCTCCTACTCCACTCACCTCAGATCTATATGGGATGGTTACAACGAGCATGATTCATCTTCATGGATATATATATGTTGCTCTCTAGTCTACTTTTAATCTTGGCAAAGGTTCTGATGCCTATGGCTCTACTGGTGGAGGCGTCGATGCTTTTGTGTCTACTAGCAGAGGTAGTGATGCCTCTGGTTCGGGAGGTGGACCAAATATCTCTTAACATTTACTGGACTCAAGATGTATGGTGATGTGTATGTTAGGTCATGTTAAAGTTGTTTTCTAGGTGTGTTTTATAGATGTGTATGTTATATGGTGTTTGTTACATGTGCATGATGGTTATGTTAGACAATGCAACTTATGCTTTGTTAGATGTTATTATTAGATTTGTGTTTTAGATGATGTTTAAAACTATTAAATGTATATGTTAGATATTGGTAGGTAATGTTTACATGTGCATGTCAGGGGATGTTTGATGTGTATTTTAGAATATGTTAGTTAGTTTTTTATGTGTATGTAATATGGCGCTTATGTTTGATAGGCGATGATAGATGTGTATGTTAGACGACGTTTGTCATACATGCACTATAGTTATGTTAGATCATTTTTATGTTCGTTAGGTGGTGATTATGATTATGATGGTATGTTAGATGATGTTAGATGTTTATCCTAGATGATGTTAGGTGATATTAAATATATAGATGTTTAAATATCTTAGATTTTCATTCACATTTGATGTAATTAAAACCCCTCAAATGTTTCAATAACACTTGATGTAATCGAATGAACTTATTTAACATTAGTAATTTGAATAGCCATAAAAATATCTTTTACAAATTTGTAAAAATAAGTTTGAACTATTAAAAATTGTCCTCTCTATTTGTACATTATTGTTTTGAAAAATTTCAACATTTAGGTTCTAAATTAATGCATTTTTTTTAGATGAGGTTCACAACCCCGGTGAGGAGTTGCTACGTCCATGAGAAGAATTTACAGGGGGGCCACTCGAAGGGCCCACACTCATGATATGGATATGATTAAAGAGCCTAATCTGACAAGGACGTCAAGTGAGGACCTTATATATCTATGCATAGCCATCCATGGATTTGACCTTGAGATCTTCTGCTTACAACTCATAGCTCTTGACCACTTGAGCTAACTCATCAGGCTCTAAATTAATGCACTTATTGTTAGTTTTTCAACATTAAGCTAACATTATTAGGATCTTTAACTGAGAGAATAACAAGTACAGCAATCAAACACAAGAGACAATGAACACCGTGTTTTTCCTCAGGGAAACCATAAATGGAGAAAACCCTGCAACTTCCTCAGAGATAGAATCAACACCAAAACTGTAAAAGGCCAAAACAGTAAGTGATCTCTTGACAACAATAATCTTCTTCTTGTCTAGCCCCAGTGTCTTCTCCTTCCTCAACTATTCGCTACACTTGAGTGTGTATGAGTTGTGTGATAAATAGAGACTCCACTTCTCTATTTATACTAATCCTGACATGACTAAAACCCTACCAGGGACGACCTCTACTAGGAGATTCTAATAACCCTAGTGCCATGGAACTGCGGGGACTTTAACCCTTAGAAAATCATAGGGTTACCCACAATGACTTGACATGACTTGTTTACATTATTGATCCTCCCAATCGGAACATCGGGGCATGACAACATGACTCAATTACATTATAGATACATCCTGGAATAAACATCGGGTTACAATACATAAGATACATAGATGAATACATTCCGAAGTTACAAATACATCAACACTTATATGAGAATATAATTTATATTTTGTAGGAGAAAATAAAAAGATCTATGCATTATCAAAATAACATGATTTTTATATAGATATATATCTCTTTATAAGTAAAAAATACATATTCATAAATATAATTATAATTGTCTATTCCCAAATATAATTAGATTTTCTATATTTTATATGGTTACAACATTAATTTTTTTGTGTCAAATCTTATTACTATTTACTACACGGTGAGAAACACAATAACCATAAAATAAATATGCATAATTCACTAAAGCATCAAATTACAAGCTCATCGGATGTTTTTATCAAATCATTCACTATCTATCAAATCCCTATTGAAAACAACAAGTGCCAATGTATGTTTCTTCCATGTGGAAAAATGTCATCTTTACTCCTTTGTTGAAGTAGGTTATCAAATTCTCATTGGAATTTGTGTCATTATTTTCATTTGGAATTGGTATCAAATTGACTTGAAAATTATTACATAAAATTAATTAATGACAAAATTATTTACATTTAATCTTTAAAATGAAATAATGTTTTCCATTTAATATTAAAAATTGTTTAATTCATAAACTTATATTAATCATTTAATTCATCAATGATAGAGATTTCCTTTTTAAGTGTAATAAATTTATAAAGGAACTATACATGTCGAATTAATATTAATTTTTTTTTATTACTTACTAGTTAATATAAACATAATTAGTATAAAATGGCTATTTCCATATTGTTAGAAATTCATATTAAATATTGAGACACATGATATGCACTGACCTATATTTTTCAATATCAACACGCCATAATAATGGTGCCACAATAATTCTAATATTTTATAATGAATATTCAATGAGATATAAATACATTCAAGTAAAATAAAATTCCTTTTTCAATCAATCATTCCACACAATCGGAAATTACATGATATAAAAACACATTTCACATCAGATTGATTGTTAACCAACTAAAATTGTTTAAAAACATTTGGTAATTAATTTTCCACTTCCACCCTCATAAGATGAAAAATAAACAATATAATTAGAGAAATAAATATAATGATAATAAAATGATACATCAACACTAAAAATGATGAAATAAAACATGTACATATCATTCTCCATTGCCATCACCCTGATTATCTTCCTCACTTGGCATGATAGCATTGTCATTCTCAAAAATATATTTTGATCTAGGTTTGTGTATTAATATGAACCACCAATCCTATCTAACACATTCTGGTAAAAAAACACTTGGTTGCAGTGTTTTGAGAAAATATAAGGCTCCTTAGTTTCATCCCACATCTTTCTAGAGTTGATACAAATCAACCCACTATCACGATATTCCTTTATATTATTCTTGTCAAAGGTGTCCCACCACTTGCACCTAAAAATAATGGATTGGAAATATGAGAAGTCCACTTGAATGATCTCTTATATCTTTCTGATGTAACCCAAATCCCCCCTATTAGGTTTTGATCGTGGTGGCTATCAAGACTAGATTGGTCAAAATGAACTTCCAGTCCATAGTCTTGTGTGGCATGTCCATCATTGACATCCTTAGTGAAAAAATGATGCCCATATTCCCACATGGATGGGAACAAATGCACTAGTTAAAAAATGAACAAATGACAATTCCATATGTCTAATAACCTGAGCATTAATATATAAAATATGGATGTTATAATTCAAAGGTGCATTATAAAGCTAAAAATGTACACAAAGAGATTAGTAACGAGTTGTTTCACCTGATCCTTATGTTTAATGCATCCTCTTCAGTAGGTAGGTAAAAACCAGATACACTATATTTCTCTTTGACTTGGTCAACAACTAAATTGTTGTCACACATTATTGAAATATTTTATTTTAAATGATTAGGATAATGCATGTTTCTACCATTCAACCATGTGAATTATTTCTTGTCAATGTCCCATTTCCTCCTCTTCTCTTCATACAATGTTCCCATGGTTGTGTTACCTTTATGTTGTAAAGAATAAATTTATTGATGGCATCAATTTTTGAATTCCCTATTGTATTCATGAAATCAAATTGACATATAGTACACATGGGATAAAATATAGATTATGAAGTTCATTGCAAATAATTACTATGTATAAATGCGACAAAAATAAAGGTGACTTATTCCTTATCATGCGCCTTTTGCTGTTCATTTGGAGTATCTCACCTTCTCTTTTGTCCTCATTGCATTCATCATCCCAACTCACTATGCTTGGTGTTTGGTTGATTTTCTTGATGTACTCACTTAACATAATAGAGTAAAACATATACTATGTACCCCTCTGCCATAGAACCCTTGGTTTTTTCCCCTTTGTTGAACAAATCCCTTCAATTTTTTCATGTACCTCTCTAAGAATAACATCCAATGACATGAGACCAACCTAACTAATTCAAACTCATCAACTATATAAATTTGAAGATGAACCTGTAATTCCATGAGACTTGTCTATAGTTCCTTTCCAAACACAAACAATCTCAACTATTTCTTGATACTGCCATGTAATGCTATCCATGTGAGTCTCCTTTGATGTGATCCATTGTACAAATGCATATAGTTTAGATATGGCACATCGTAGGTCCTCACGAAAGTCATGGTTCACACACCCACACACAAGAAAAGGATAATGACACTACAAAGTGAACACATAAAAAAATAATTGCGTTTTAACTTCTGGGGTAAAAGATAAAACATTTTGTTTTTGACATACATACCCTTAGAAGGTTAAATGGTAATGTGATTTGAAACCGAACAAATGTTCTTCTACACTAAAACAACATTGTAGAGTAGACCCATATAAAGAAGTTATCTTCACACCCAATATGAATTCCTTTTCCAAATAAATATCATCTTTATTTAAAACCCATGGGACATCCCCTTCTTTACAAGACCAAGAGTGGCCAACCTCTCTTTTATTTTCTTGTCTGGATAATGCTTCTTTTTAGTATTTAAAGAAATCAGATTATCCTTATAGCCAATCTCTTACTTTGTTTCGATGATATGTTCCTCCACAAAGAATATGGAACATTTTTAAATATATGTATGGGATCTAGTATGTGGACAATATTAATATGATCCCAATATGGGAGGTCATAAAATACCAGTTTCCTTTTCATCTTGATGGAAATTTTATCAAAATAGGTGTCAAAACATTCAAGATCATTGAACATAGGTTCCCCATTTAAATTGAACATTTCTGCAATTTTGTACTCCTTCTCTTTGTCATATGCCCTAATCCAGCGAATCAATGTCATTATTTTAGGCCTTTGGGTTCTCTTTGGTTTACCATTTAAAGTAAATGTTTCCCTTCTATAAGGGTGGTCTTCTTAGAGGAATTCCCTCGAGTAGTCATACATAGGATTTTGTAGGTGGATGGACCACCTAGCCTTCATAGAAGGCCCACAACATTTACATCCATGATATCCTTTTCTTACAAGACCTACGATGTTATGGTATACAAAGCACGCTAATGTTGAAGATCAATACAGTTGCACCAAATCAAATATGACAAAAAATATTGTTATGAATATAAATAAAGCAAACAACATTTTTAGTAGAGCTAATTCTTAATCTTGGATAATCATGTGTGGTGTCATATGCTATACAACATAAAAGTCCTATCTGTTGGGATGGCCCTTGATACATTATATACTTGTATTCCTTCCCATAATTCCTTCAATTCAACGATTAATGGTTGTAGGTAAACATTCATATTTTTCACTTGTATTATACCGGGGACTATAAGAGATAGCATAAGATGTTTATTCTTCAAGGACAACTAGGGAGGGATATTGTTATTTATCACTACTATAGACCACAAAAAATAGTTGGTGTTTGGGAGGGAATATGGGTTGACACCATCCATGGCTATGCTCAATCAAAGGATCCATACTTACTCCTTAAATTTATCGAGCCATGTATCCTCTATATGCTTTAGGGCTATTTAATCTATTGGGATTCACATAAATCCTGACTCACTTTGGTGCAAGGCATGCCATCCATAAACATAGCTAATTCTTTGAAACAAAAGAGATTTTGAATCCTTGGGATTATAGGCATGTACCTCAATATCTTATGAGGAGTACCATGTGATTTAATATTATTTCTTGATTTATGGTACTTGTCATGCCCAAATTTTGGACATATCTATTTGTTTGCATATTCACTTCTATATAGAATATAATCATTCAGACACACTTAATATAATATGTACTCAACACCCAACATTTTCAACATTTGCTTTGCCTTTTTGGCAACTTCCAGGAAATACATTATCACTCTGAAGTACCTTATTTTTTAATAACCTATAGTTAGTGGGAAATATAAATGTATAATGCCATTGAATGTTCATAAAATCAACGATTTTAAATGTTTATTGTGTGACAAGATTCCTAAGAAAATAAGGGAATTTATGGTCAGTTTACCTAAAAAGTGCCAAGAAACATGCACTTGACATGCCATACATTGCTTTCAAGTTGTATAGTAATCTATTTGTCCCCAGCTGGGTAAAATTTGACTGGCCAGGTCCAAAAAGAAGGGTTGTGGAAGACAATTTAAGGCTTTTGAAGAAGGTATCAATGATATGAGCATCATCCCCTGGCTCATCATCTTGGAATGAATCTAGCAACATTATGTCCATGGCACCTGTATCTTGTAAGAGTTTATCCATACCAACATATATTTCATTTCCTTCGTTCCAACATGTGAAGAACTAATGTTATTGCAAGCATTCCTAATTGGTGAGCCTAGACATAGTAGGAATTGAATAGGTGGTTGATTAAACCATGCTTGGTATGCTTCCTCTTTAACTTGCACTCTTTTTGTAGCCTTCTCTTGATTTGACATTGTAGTGGGGTGCAAGGGAAGACGGTAGAAATGCCTCTCATCATTAGAATCCCAATTTCAAAAATATTGAACATTACATTGATTATATTAGTAAGCACAATGCAATTGGTTATTTCCAACATTATGCCAAACCCATGATTTCACAGTTTTTGGTGCGGTCATTTGTTCTAATGCACCGACAGACTTGTAGTAAAGGATCACTGTTTTTTTTACTAGTGATTTAGATTAAATAGATCTCATCGAGAAAGGCATGTAGCAAATTATTTATTATTTTTATTTAACGGTGCATTCGATATGATGCACTGGTGCATTCAAGTGTGAGACGAACCAGGGATTTTGTATTATTGAAGTCCACTGAAATGGTATAATATTTTTTATTTGGAAGTTATGTAATTTATTTATATACTATATTTAATATCTTCTCTATTTAATGTCCAAGGTTGTTTATTGATAGAAAATTCATGATAAGAGTTCAATGAACAATAATTCTAGTCAAAATGATGGGAGCACATCCAAAGTTGCAAAGAAAACAAGTTCTTTGTAATTTCTGTGTTAAATTAATATGTTTGAATTATATGTAAATTTAACTAATATGTATTAGTTAATGTGTGACATGAAGAGCCAAAAAATGAGGACGCTTGATAAGATTCTTGGCAATCTAAGTGTATAAGAGTGTAAAACCTTGATGAAAATATTGTAGAGGGAAGGTGAATAAAAAAGTAACCAATATGAATTTTTAATAATACTTAATAATATTGATGAATATGTTTCAAACAATTTAATTCACATATTTTAAATGTTATGCAGGTACTGAAAGCAACAAAAGGAAATACCTTCATAAGAAAAAAAAATCATGGACTCGATGTAAATGATGATGAATTGGTCCTTAGCTCATCTGGAGTGGTGTTGGAAGTTAATGACAGAGAATTTTTAGTATTATATAAAACTACGAGGGATATAATGAAAAGAATGTATATACATACTTTCCACATGCAGTACAAAAAACAATCCAATGATTCCAATAATCAGGTTATATATAAACTACAAGTGACGTTTCCAAAGAAATGGTCAATGAGACTTGTTAGACTTGCGATAGAAAAATCATACAACAACAAAAAAAATAATTCAAAAACTAATATTTATAAACATGTTTTTTATATAATATGTATCTATTACTACAAAGAATTCCTTTATTACTACTAATTATGCTATATTTATTTTTCATATCAGTATAAAAATAGTTTAATTTCATTTGAAATTTTTAAAAATATTATGAAAACCCCAAAGGATGAATGAGGTGATATCATAAATATGCTAGTGGGAATGTCCAAAAAAGTGTATAAGGAGATGGTTAAGGAATTGGACATAATTACATCGTAGGAGGATCCATCTAAAAACAATGTGCTCCAAATGTATGAAATCATTGAATTTTTCTATTATGTACATATAATTAATTAATTTAGAATTTATAATATTGATTTTCAAATTTTTTTTTGCAGAAAATAAAATAAAATGGAACCCATTCAACACATAAGANGGAATTTGTAAGTATTTATGTTGTTTTAATTCTCTCATTTTATTATTAATCAAACAACAAATAAAACTTGTAGGAAACAAAGTATGGAGTGGAGCCAAAAAAGGAGTTTTTGAGAGAAGGCGTGATATTTTGTTTTGAAATGGGATGGAAAGCTAGGGTGCATGATTTGGTGGAGAAATAACAGGTTTAGGCTGCTACATTGCCACACCAGATCTCACATCATCAATAGGAACAACCTGCTGTAAGGAAACAATTAGGGAATCCAAGGGAGGGGCCACAAACCCCTCCCAAACAGAGCACACAGAAAAACAGTAGATCTAAATCCCCAACAAGCTTCAATATCCAAAACAAATGAAAGGAAAACAAATGAAGGGAAACTAATGGAGAACAAATCTGCAACATGAAATACAATCAAATTCTTACCAAAATTGAAGGAAATACCCACCCTACAAATCAAGGAAGACAATATCAGAGCTCATATTCAACATATAAAATATCATTCCCTAATAGGAAAGTTCGTCGGCATCTGGCCCTTAGAAAAAACCCTAACATGGTGGATCAATGTCACTTGGAAGCCTAAAGACAGTATGATCTGCATTTTGGAGCTAAGAGTTTTTTAACAGTCATCTTCCTCAATCTAGAGGACAAAAATATGATATTTGAAGGAGGACTGTATTTCTATAACTCATCGGGTCTCTTTCTAAAGCCTTGGAAACAATGCTTCAGTTCGGAGAAGGAAGGTCTAACCTTCGTCCCACTATGGTTAAGATTCTACTCTCTCCCCTCTGAAAACTGGAATGATAAAATGCTATAAGCAATGAGTAATAGTATTGGGGAATTTGGTAAAACTTTAGAGCAAACAAAAATAATGAGACACTGCATATGCTAGAATATGTGTATACATGGACATCACAAGAGATATGCTAGAATGAATCAATCTAAGCTGGGAAGATGAAGATTGGTTTAAACCAATATATTATAAACAAATTCCTTTTCATTGTATATGCTACCATGAACACAAACATCTCTTTAGATAATGCCTAGAGAACTCCCCAACAAGCTCGCAAAAGGGAAAGGAAGCAAATGATGAAGAAGAATTTACCAAAGTCTTAGGAAGGAAGCGTGAGACAAAGAGAAACTATATCCCCGAGGTAAATAAAATACCCCTTTCCTCCAACTCTTTTGAAGTTTTACACTCAGAACAATTTTTAGAAAACCCATATCTAAAAGAAAATAACCAACTAGAAAATTCAGGAGAATGTCAAAATAAAGATCCACAAAAGAAGGCTCACTGTCACACAAACCCTCCAAAGAAAGACACATATATGTAAATGATGGAAGAAGAAAACTATGACATGGACATAGGATATTTGGATCTCGATGAACTGGAAAAGGAACTTCAAGACCCAGTATAAGGAGGTATTCCCTCACAACATGTGGTTTTACTCAAAGAAGCCATCATCAAAACTATGAAAGGAAAAACTCTTGGGGTTATTACAGAAAACCATAAAGCAAATATACATCAAGAAATACGAAGAAATAACAATGAAAAGTGAGGAAGAAGAATCAATCAACAAGGATCAAGGAAATAGGGGAAAATTTGGTAGCCTCACGTCAATTTCCTACCACAGAGGCTGCATTATCTATACAAGTTAAACCATCTCAATGAAACTTATCTCCTGCAATATCAGAGGGTGTAATATGCTCTTAAAAAAGAGGGTATTGAAAAAGAAAATTGTTTCTGAAAAACCCTCCACCATGTTCATTCAAGAAACAAAATGCTCTGATACAAATTTTAAAGCAACAACGACAAAAACTTGGAAAGGCAATGAAGCATTATACATTGATGCGATAGGAACTTCCAGAGGATTGGGCATCATCTAGAATCTTCTTGGAGTAAATCTAACAAGATTTCTAGCAACCAAATACACCATCTCTGTGGAATTTCATATCATAGGAACCAATCACAAAGGTATCCTTAAAAATGTCAGTGGACCTTTCTCCACAGCCCCAAAGAAATACTTCTTAAATTCCCTCAACATGCTGCGCCACTGGGTCAGACAAAAGCACTAGATCATGGGGTGAGACTACAACTTGATACACAACCTAAGGGAAAAAAAATGATGCCCGCACAATCTAAGCACCCACAACGCTTATTTTGACAAAAATGATATATGACCTATCTCTAGTGGATATCTCCACTAATAATAACATCTACACTTGGAATAATAAACATGACGGAGATAGATTCATTGTCTCATGGATTGATCAATTCTTGATCTCAAAATCTATCCTCATAGGATGCACTGACATATCTACTCTTGTTCTACCAACAATGGGCTCATATCACTGGCCTATTAGTCTGGACTAGAGAAGAATGGGGGAACATCTAAGAAGACCTTTTAGATTTGAGATGTTTTGTCTCACTCATCCAAACTTCCAAACACTCATGTAGTAATGGTGGAAAGGATTCCAACCACCAAAGGGTACTCTTATGTACAAATTTCAACAAAAATTGAAATTCATCAAGGACAAGTTAATAAAATGGAAAAAAGAGCACATAGACAACATTCATTTGGAAAAGAAACGTATTGAAGCTCAACTTGAAGACTTACAAAGGACCATTATGAAAGAGGGATACACATAAGCTCTCAAGGTGGAAGAAAAGAAATTACAGGAAGACTTGGATGTCAGGGAAACCTAAGAGGAAATATTATGGAAATTGAAATCAGGAAATATGTAGTTAAAACAAGGGGAAAGGAACTCTTCTTTATTTTTCCAAGCAACAATTCAACACAGGAAGGCTAATAGGATAGTTCAACTATAAAAGGAAGATGGGATAGAGGCAAAAAACCATAAGGAAATAGAGCATATCCTAATCAATCACTTCAAAATGGTAATGTAAAAAACTGATATAAATAGGAACATAGCCATGCAGGATATTCTAGAACACATTCCTTCTCTTGTCACTCAGGATCAAAATGATCTCCTTCTAAGACCTGTTTAGCTTACAGAATTGGAAGAAGAGGTAAAGAAGATGAAAAATGATAAAGCCCCTAGACCTGATGGATTTACTACCAACTTATTTCATGCTTGCTGGGACACCATTAAGGAATAAGTCTTGGAAATCATTGAATATTCCAGGAGAACTGGGAAATTTCTGAATGCCTTCAACTCAAACTTTCTCTCTATGATCCCCAAAGAAAATGGATCCAACTCTCTAGGTAAATTCATACCCATTTCTCTTTGTAACATGATTTTCAAAATCATTACTAAAACTATTTCCAACAGACTCAAGCCTCTGCCACCCTCCGTAATATATCTGGAATGATTTGGATATATTGAAGGTAGACAAATCCTTTATGGAATAATCCTATCCCATGAAATTATCGACTCCCTCAGAACCACCAAAAAAACCAGAATGCTAATCAAATTAGATCTCTCTAAGGATTTTGATAAACTTAACTGGACTTTTCTTAAGAAAATGTTGATATCATTTGGATTTTGTAACCATTGTGTTACATATATCCTCAATTTAATCTCAACCACCTTCTTTTCCATTCTGATTAATGGCACCCCTTCTAACACCTTCCATCCTACCAAAGGCATCAAACAAGGAGATCCCCTATCTCCCTTTCTCTTCATTCTAATGGTAGAAGGTTTAGGGAGACTTATTAAAGAAAAAACCAAACTCTTGAACTAAAATATCATACCTTACACCCCATTATGACTGCTCAAACCCATCATCAATTCATTGATGATACCCTTCTTATGGGTTTCTCTTCGGTACAGGAAGACAAATATTTCAAAAACAATCTGCAATCTTTCTTTAAAGCAAGTGGACTAGATGTCAACAAAGAAAGATCTCAAATATTCTTCTTCAATACCTATAAAGTTACTAAGTGCAATATCCTCTGTATCCTGGAATACCCTGAAGGATCCCTTCCCACCAAGTATCTGGGTGCTCCTCTAGATGAATCTATAGTCAAACAAATATCTTGTAAATACCTTCTTGACAAAATGAAACATAAACTCAGTTGTTGGAATTTCAGATCTCTCAAACTCCCCAACCGACTCATCCTAGTCAAACTAGTATTGCAAGCTATGCCCACTTATCTCTTCTCTGTTCTTGTAGCCCCCAAAGCTATCATAAAAACATTCAGGCCATTCAATTGACTTTCCTTTAGGGAGGGATTGACAATCATAAAAAATGGTCTCTAGTGGACTGGAATACGGTTTTCACACCCAAATCTGCATGAGGCTTAGGGTTAACAGATCTTTCCATCAATAACAAAATTTTCAATGCTAAAATATGGTGGAAATGGATTACACAATCCTCTAAACCTTGGGAAATCCTTTGGCATGTCAAGTATGCCTCAATCTGGGACAAGCAAGATCTTATCAAATTCTCTGAAAATCTCAAAGGGTCACACATTTGGAACTCTGCTCAAGCTAATCAGGGCATCATACAACAAAGCAAATTCTGGGAGATTCGCAATGGCGAATCAATTTTTTCTCTCCTTGACTCATATAATCAACAAATTACCCTAATGAAATATTTCAACACCCCAATTCTAAGTGATAAAATTATGCTCATGGATAGAACAAAGGTTAAAGACATGTGGATCGAAGACAATACTAAAGAGCACTTCAGAAAATGGAAAACTATTGAATGGTGGCAAACCTGGAGCCAAGAAGAGGATATCTAATCTTTTTGGGAAACTCTTCAAACCAGGAAGATTGGAGTTCACAATGATAATGACAATATTAGATGGGAATTCTCTCAAACTGGAATGTATAACTTGAAATCATTCGCTTGTCTTCTCAACAATACCTCTAATGAACCAAACAAGGAAAATCATGGGGGAAAATATGGAAAGCTAACCTTTGGAAAAAACTAGCCTCCTTCTTATGGGTTCTGTTGCATAGATGCATACTAACATGGGACAACTTTCTAAAGAAAGGTTATAGCAGGCCTTCTTGGTGTTGCATGTGTAGACAAGAAGGAGAAACAATCAATCATCTCCTTGATGAATGCAAAATTGTGAATTAAATTTGGAAAAAGAGGAAAATATATTGAAAAGGTCTAATAGAGTTAATGGAAATCCATGACTCTCCATTTCCAACTGGGTGCATAACCCTTACTGAAGTCTACTTTTGAGCATAATTTAGGAGCTCTTTTTTGGGATTTGTAGTATGGGAACTATGGATTGAAAGAAATAAGAGAACATTTGAAGACAAATGCAGAAAAGAAAAAGACATATGGGAGACTCTGAAAAAAAACATCCTGGAAAAACTGAAGCTAAATGTCTGGGGTAATAATGCTCTAACCCTGAATCCCATAGAAATCAAAATTCTCCAATATTGGGGCGTCACCTCCTACCTAGATTACATTGGCAATCCCAAACCAACCATCTTCAAAAAAATCTCCCCAAACCACTTGTCCGCGCATCCACCAAATACTTTTAAAATAAGCTTTGATGGTGCCTCGAAGAGTAATCTAGGACCTGCAGGATTTACAATAGTGATTAGAAATGTTGAAGGTCAAATTCAAAGTGTATTATGTGGCTCCCTAGGATACTCTACAACAATACTATTGAGCTTGACGGACTTCTTATAGGCACAACTTGGGCTATCAAACATAAATGGATTTTCCTCATAATAGAAGGCGACTCCCTCTTGATTATCGACATGGTGAATAAAATACAAAAGGGATAAAAAATAAGCAAAGTGGAAAACAACTGGAGAATGGAAAGCATACTAGGTGCTTTGGAAGAAATACTCTCTGGCAATTGGATCATCATTTTCCAACGTATAAGAAGGAAAGGTAACAAAATAGTGGACTCCATCGACAACCATGGAGTTAAAAATGAAGGATCCATCCAACAGGTAAAGTGGGAAGAAATGATATACCACAACTACAGAGAGAGATGGAAAAATATAGTCTCTCAAGATCTCGTGGACCCAGACACAGGGGAGTAGAGAAAGGAACACGAATGTCAGGAGGAGAGACATGCAATTTCCAGGACACATGGCAACCCTCTCCCCATAGATGTCTCAAGCAGACGAGTTTAAATATCACTCCTTCCATGATCCAAGTACACCCCCACACAAGGAAAATCAGGAACCATACTATGTTTAAGGGAAGCACATGGAATTGGTACTTAAGGGATGGCCGCAACAAGCCAAACACACGCAGGATCACAAGGAGTCGGTGCACCACTAATCATGAAGACTATGCAAAGAATTTTTATAACAAGGCCTTTGAGTAGGGTAGGCTCACATCCAAGTAGGACTCCTTTTAAAGCGGGTGTAGGATAACTCGAATAGCTAGCGGTGGGATCATGTAGTGGTAGTTTCAGCATCGAGGCATATTGCCGAGCCCTTCTCCTTCCTATTGGATTCATATCTAGAAGGATCACTCTGGATCCCTCAACATGTCAGTGCATCAATAAGGGACATATAACATTGACTAGGAAGCGTTCTTCAAAGCCAATATCCCCCAACATATCTGCTTCGCCATCGATTCTATGGAGAAAAAAATGCTCAGCGAGTTTAGAATCAAGCTTGTACTCGATGTTGTCATCAACAGTTACTGTAGGATTAAGTTCTTACTGTCCAGGGCTATGCATAAAAAGGGAGAGTTTTGGTGATATGGTGAAACTCATTGTAAGTCTGTTCCAAAAGGATGCTGAAAGCAACCTCAACCGCATGAAATATATCATCCACCTTTTTGAACCACCATTTCAGCGTCTGCAAAGAAGAAAAATCCTAGATTAGGCTTCCAAGGGAGGTGCAAATCGTAAATCCCAGGATGATGATGCTGAATCTGCCATGAGGGACTAAAATACACTCTCTCTTCTCTGTCTGAAGTTTCCAGTGCTGTTTTATTTCTTCATGTCTTCTTCTTTTTATATTTTATAGTCTGCTAAGCCACCTCTATATAAAGGTTGGGATGTTGAAACCATGTTCAAATTTTCAATCTGGCTTATGCTATGTTTTTGTCATTTTTTGACCACTATTTATAGTCTGACACCAAATCTTGGGCAGACCCAACTATACCACGGATTTGTAATAGTGTTTTATATTTACTGATAATAGAAAAATCTCCTTCTTACTGATAAAAAACGAGATTTTGTTTTGAAATAATGTGTGTCATTCAGGACTCAATTTTTTTTGTGGTATTTTGCTTTTCAATTTACATTCATGTTTATTATCTATTTTAATTTCATTATTCCCACCAATGTAGATGCACTCATTACACTTTATTTTTATGTTTGTATATGGAAGTTGAAGAGGAGGAAATCAATCGATGCAATCAACAAAACATTAAACCAAATAACCCAATTCATGCAAGTGGCTCGAACACTGAGAATAGTACCATCAAAGAATGATGATCGATATATTTGGATGTTAATGCAACATGTATTTTTTTGAAATAATCATCTTTGAAAATAAGACATTTTGTATAATGTACTTGACATAGTGTCCCAATTGAAAGTTAATGGGTTACAAATATGTGTAAAAATTACATTCATGTTAACATTTTGATTATTGTGGACTTTGTGTTGTCCCATGTTGTATGGAAAAGGGCCTCTTATTCATACATAATAAAATAAAATTTCTTATTGTATTGCATTGTCCAATGTTACATCATTGTTTAAATATATAGATGAATTAATGTTATAATAGATGCACAAATTTGAAAATTTCTATAATAACAAA